>JARYGA010036519.1:0-121407 GCA_030545235.1 Helianthus tuberosus | reverse complement strand
TGTGCCCTTTTGTTTGTAAAAAAATGTTTTGTGCCCTGGATCTGGACGTTTAGTGTATGCAATGTAAAAATGTTTTCATGAGAGCCCTAGTGATCATAGTCTAGACTCGAGAAAGAATCCTAGTTCGCTATGATCGATGCTCTGATACCAAGCTGTCACACCCTGGCTTTGCGGAAGCGTGGGTTTATTTTGGTGTGACTTGTTAATACCATAGCAAATATCATAACCATGCTATATGAAATAAAACACATGATGTTCATCCATTCAACAAGTTTTAAAAGTTACCAAGACAACATTGTTTAAAAGTCGACACATAAAACAGATTACGACGTGACATAATTTAAAATGTGTTCACAAGACACAACCAAAAGACATGAATAAAAACACAGTTTAAGACTTGTAACCCGTCCAGGCAAAGGTCACATTTCCTAAACTCGGATGACATCATTATTCCTACGCAGCTTGACAGCATTGCATACCTTGCCAGATCCCTAGTTTCCTGAAATACATGTAATTTGAAAAATCAACATAAAGTTGAGCGAGTTCATGTATAAGTGAGTATGTTTAAACCTTTGTAATATGTCTGTATATATGAAAATCCCTGGTATATAGCAATTAAGGAAAAAGAGATCACCATTGGGTTGCAAAGCCAATGATATGTGTGAAGTGATGCAGGAAGACTCAAACCTAGTGGATTTATGCGCCGGGCTCAAAGTCACCCCATGGTCCGTACTGTGGACTCAGGAGCTGGGCTCGCTACACCCTAATAGATCTATCGCTCTTGACCCTCGGTCCTACAATGAGGATTAATGGCCTCAGTTTCCGCCTACCCACTCACATGATCTAAGTAGTAAACCCTCCTTAAGCTAACCATACCATGTATATAAAAAGTGTCTGTAATTACTGTAACATGTATTCCACCCCACTCACATGATCTAAGTATAAAAACTGAAAACAATTAAGAGAAAAGGGGGACATGAACTCACAGAAGTGCGTATCCAGAAACGTCAATCTCCAACTCTATCTGCTGCGTGACGACCTACACGTACTAATTCCTATTAGACGGATGGGCCGTGCCTTGGCTTAGGGGTTAACGTTCTTGGAAAAATAGTTAGGAAACTATTCCGTAATCAGACTTCTTAATTATTTTATAAGTGTATTTCCTTCCCAAGGATGGGGGTATTTATACATGTACTATTGTGATTCCGAAAATATATTTTAAGTCCCACTTAGAAAATATATTTAAATTTTGTGTCAAAAAATATCTTATTCCCAAAATATATGTATTTTTCATGGTATTTGTCAAGTTATATTATTTTACCCTAAAAATAATATAACTAGTTCACAAAGTAAGCAAATAAACACACAAGAGTTTTTGTATAAAATATATATTGTAAATATATATTTATCAAATTTTATTTACAAAATCATCCTCCGAGACTTTGTATTTTTGTAATAAAAATGATGGCGAAGTTTATTTTGAAAAAAAAGTTAAAAATATATTTGTAAACACTTGTTAGAAAAGTATTTCTAAGTGTTGGAATTCTAGAAAAATTTCGCCAGAGTTTCTTTTGTAAATGGAGGCGTCCACGCTTACTAGCGTATCATTTTCTTTTATAAAATTATTCAAATCAACCAACAAATTACTAAACAATGTTACACTACTCAAGTGCCAAAAACAACGCGTTTTTCATGAAAACATAAACTTGGTGTTTCATAAAAACGCGTAGTAATTTAGTGGTGTGTTTAGTGGGTTTAGTTACCCTCCAAAGTGTGTTTATTCTTGTAAAAATTTCGCTCTCGGGATTTTTAGAGTTTCACAACTTGTGAACTTATTTTACAAAAATATCCATTTACCACTTTTTCATGTCTTACAAGTTTACATATACTTATTTCTTCTAAAAATAGTGTAAAAATCATGAGTCTTCAAAAACCCGTCTTTTAACTTGGTTTGTCTAGAAAAATCATTTGTAAATGTCGGGTCCATAAGACCATCTACTCACTTAGTTAACTTATTTTTTTTTTATCAAGATACCACTTTGTTACCAAGTTTATGTGAAACATGGAGGTGATTCTTTTTATGTAGTCCACTAATCACCCCCAAACTTGTTAACTTAAGTTTTTAGTCTTTATTTAACAAGTTCATCCATGAGGTTAAACACCCTATTACTAGTAATCATCAAATAAATAATAACAACATCAAAACAATTTTATTTTAACAAGATTTCATCTTATTTTAACCTCATACTAGCTTTATGTTCAAGTTTGTGTTCATGATCTTCTTAGTGTTCTTGTATTTACATCACAACATAATTATTAACTACCATAAATATAACATAAAAGATGATCAAAGAGACTTACTACTAGCTTTAAAGCTAGGGAAGAAACTAGACGAAAAATGAGTGGTTAAAGACAAATGAGGGAGGTCCTTGGCAATCCGAGTGCTCCACACCTCCTAAAATGGCTCCTTGCACCTAGTAATATAGTTGGATGGAATGAATGGAAAATAAAAAGGTGGTGGCGTGTGGGAGGTTGTTCGGCCGAGCTTCTATGGGAGGAAGGAAGAAATTGGGATGAAGTGTTGATGGGTTGGTGGTTATGGTTACTTATAACCACTAAACTTATTATCCATTGGATAGAATGTTTCAAGATGTACATGCATGATCTACCATATCTCAATGCAAGATTATGGAGTAGATTTAGGAAGGTTTAAAAGTCTTATGGTGGGGCCATGTTAGAACCATAGATCGTATGCTTGGGGGGGGGGGGGGTAACTTGTAGTTTAAATGGTAAATCATTTAGTTAGTGGAAGTACAAGCACATCCTATCAATATCTCAACATATCCAAGGAAAATTATATTGGGAATATGGAAGATTTAACCAACTTTTGTTTAGGGGGGGGGGGGGGGGCTATGGGCCGTAATTTTGCAAGGGGATGGGGGGTTATTTGTAAATTGGGTGGGTAATGGTAATTAGTAGGGTGTTATATGTAAAATCTAATATTTAGTGGGTACCATGTCTTATGTAGTGTGTTTAAGTGTTCGGGGACCAATACTAGCTCAGAAAAAGTGAAACAATGTTTTCAACAATATTTTTGTGTTCCGGGTAGTGGCCGGTTGTTTGGTTAGGTGTTGTCCTTTAAAGTGCTAAATTAACCCACAAAGTGTCTTTTATATTATTTTTAGTGACACACTTAAATCCCAACACTTTGGAAAATATCTAGGACTAGTTTGCCAAGTTTTTGTACTTTACTAGCATTATTTAAATGCTGAATTTTGTTTAAAAGTGCAGAATTCTGCATTTAAAGTGTGTTTTAGGCACTTCCCGCCACTATAACTATCACCTAGTGACGCAGTTTTATGGTCCTCACCTCCCTACACTCCCTACTAGTGTAGTACTTTATTCCCGGCTCATACTGGCCTAAAAAATATTGTCTGTCTAGGTGCTGGCATTGTCAGCATGTTTTTATGGTTATCCGCTCACTGTGCTAACTGTGCTTTGTGCATCAAGTTTGTCACTATTGTTTGTATGTAATGAATAGAGTGACAGTAATAAAATGTGATGCATGAGTATGCATGTATCTGGAAACAGAAAGCAGTTTAATCACAATTGTAATCAAGCACAGTAATTAAGCATTAATTAAATATTAATTAACTGTACGGATACCTGGATTTGTGAGGGTTGTCACATCCCAACAGATAGAGATCAGGAAACTGATCAAGGAAATCTGGATAAAGGTAATCCGTTTACCTCAAAAACTTATGGAGAATCATATGTTGATATGATTCAAGGACATAAGGAAATCCAAGGTGAAAATGAGTTTTCCATCATTGGTGGAGATGAGTCTGGTAAACTTAAAACTGTACCAAAATCTGGTAAAGCCAAAAGTGACCATATCATTTCCAAAACAGCAGCAAATGTGTTTGCAGCTGGAATACTATAAGGAACATCTGTTGTTCCCAATATCCCTGAAACACCCATGAACCAAGAAAAATTAGAAACAATGCTGGAAAATGTTTACAAAGTCTGCAAAAGAAATTCAGTGGAAGAAAAACTTGATATGTTGCTGTCAGAAATACAAGGTCAAAGGGCTGATATGAAGAATTTGTCAGAATCAGTAGAGGCAATATAGAAACAAACTGAAGAAAACACTGAAGCACTAAAGTCTATTCAAAGGATGAAAGAAAAGGCACCAGAATCCAACATCTCTGCATCAGAAATCCAGATGATTCTCAAAGAAATAGAAAAGATCAAGGCACAAGTTGCAAATGCGGTGGAATTAAGGCAGTCAAGCAGTACAAACAGAGTTTTGGAGGAAGTTACCATACTAAGGGCAAGCAATAACAGTATCACAGATGCCCTTGAGAAGCTGTCAAAAGAATGGGCTGTAATTCAGACGACAGCTCAAACTGAATTCACCAAAGTTCAGAAAAACATAACAAGCAACTCAAAACAGGTAAGAGAGGTGCAACAACTGATGGAGAAGATGCAATTCAACAGTGCAAGATTGGCCAAAGTGGATCCCCAAGAACTCATGAAAGAAATTTCTGCTGAAAGCTCACATCAAGAAGCTCCAAAGTCAACTCCTCAACAATCATCAACCACACCAATCACCAAAGCTGGAACCACAATGATGGGTCCACCTCCAAATGTCCCAAGATATGAAATGCTGAAAATGTTAGCAACTGCAAAACCTCAAGTTATTACAAATTTGAAATTGCTAGCATCTGTCCCAAATCCAACATTGTCTGATGACTCAGCCATAAGTAAATATATGAATATGTAAAAAATGAATGAATGGGAACAAGAAGGTGATTCATCAAGAATATCAAAGATTGTTAAAAGAGAAATCTCTGAAACTAAGTCTGTCATGGTTAAAGAGATTGCCAGGGATGTAATGATATTTTCTGAGTAAAATCTGGTGAGTTATTATTTAACAAAAGAAGATGAACAACCAAGATCACTGTCTCTTGTCAGATTGGGTTTAAGAGAAGAAAGAATAAAAAGAGGTTCAGGTAGCATTCACTCCAAGAATGAGAATCCAGTAAAGAAAATTTTAAAGGTGGATGAAGTGAAAGTTGCAACCGATGATGTTGGAGGAACTCATGTGCAAAACAGATACACACTTCTGAGAAAAAATGGGGAAGAACAAAAGGTGATTGATGAAGAAATAGCTGACCAATTGCATCCTATAGACATTCTGTTTATGAATTATGAAAAGGAAAAGAAAAATAATCAAGAAGTCAGAAGGGCGTTAAATAGCATATCAAAGGCTGGAATACTGCTGTTTGAAAGAATTGCTTTTTCAGACTTTGATCTATGCATCAATTATGAGCATGTACACAACAAAAAGGTGTATGTCAGATCTCCAAAGACAAAAGTTACCTCATAAATATTGGAATATGCAAGATCTGGAGACATCATTGTATTAACAAGCAAAACTCACAGTCACAACTATGGTGTCATCTACAGAGATTTTGATAATAACAAAGCTCTGTTCAGAAGTGTTGATATATGCAAATACTCAAATCAAACTCTGAAGTATATCATGAAAACCATGAACAAAAGACAAGAACATCTTCAGAAGATAGGAAAGAACTTGGAGGGACACAGGAAACAAATTGAGCAAATGATTGAAGAATGGATCCAAGCAAGAGAATGGTACAAAGACATGTATGTCAGCTGCAACAAATATATCTCCTACAAAAAGCAGTTAAAGGAAGGAGATGTGCACAAGAGAGTGAAGCTGAATTGAAGAACCTGTTTATTTGATTTTCATCTTTTGTGTAATTTGTTTTTCAAAAACATCAGTAACTGGTTTAAATTTGCAAGTATTATGTTTCCACTGTTTGGAAATTTTCTGTTCATAAGGTAGTTCATTTTCTTACAATACTTAGGGGGAAACTGTTAGGAAACTTTATTTGTAAGTATTGAAGAAAATCATAATCAACTGGATCTATGAAGAGATCACAGTCCTGAAGATCACAACAAGAAGAAGAAGATCAGATAGGACAACTGAAATGCACAACATCTACTTCAAAGAATCACAAGTTGATCAAGAGCTGATTTGGATTATCAGAGAAGGTCATTTCTGATGGATCTGATGATATTTCTGATGAAATATCATCAGTTTCTGACGATTCTGATCATCAGGATTTTTCTGATGATTTGTTCACCAGAATTTTTGATGAAGTGGTTTATCAGAAATTCTGATGAAATACCCCACTTGTCTGAAATCAGCTCTATCCTGCCACACTTACCGAAGCAAATTGACATTATTGGATATCATGATGAAAAAGGCAACTTGAACGTTGGATTCAATGAATATGTCAAATGACTACTTTTTGCAGGACTTATTGCATGAATAAACTATTGTTTATTCATGCACCCAGCCTTCTATAAATAGAAGGCCCAACCAGCAGAAGACAATTGAGTTTGAAGCTTAGCATTCATACATACATCAAAACTCCATTGCCCTCTCACCCACAGAATTCAAGATTCATTTGTATTAGATAATAATCTTACAATCACCTTGTAAACCATTTTGTTTCAAAGTGATATAAACTTGATAATTCTGTTGGTCTTGTTTCTGAAAGTCTGATTTCCATTTCCGCACATCTTTTTCACATCTACTGAAATCACTTGCCATATTACGTGGAAAGAAGTTGTTCAGGCCATACAACAAACGCTCCACCCCAAAACCCCAACACAATCAGACTTGATACTTCAAACCTATCGAAAGTTAGCATTGAAGTAGCAAATGAGCATATGGAACTCATTAACACAATGGTCAGTGCCTACTGCGGATTGGTCGCAGGTCAAATTGGAAACATCATTATGACCAATGAAGATTATCAACAGATAGACCGGGATGAAATGGAGTTAATGGATATCAAGTGGGCATTTGCAAGTGCTGCTAGAAGGGCAAAGGATTTCATGTGTCGAACTGGAAGAATTGGAAAACAAGAAGGATACGAAGTATGGATTTAATAAGGATGCGGTTACATGTTTCAATTGTGGTGAAAAGGTTCACTGCAAACGTGAGTGCACCCGACCAAGCAAACAAGGCAACCAGAATCCATTCTGAAATCAGACATGTATTTCTAATGCCAATCAAGACAATCGTGAAAGAAGGATGGTAGCGGTGAACAACAACCAGAACCAGAACCAGTCTGGACCTTCAAACACCACCAGAGCATTAGTTGTCCAAGCTGATGAAGGGTGTAATTGGTCTATTCAATTTGGGGATGGTGATCAAGAAGGAGGAGGAACCACGTGTTATGCAAAGATCATCAATCACATCAAGCACATTCACAAAGAAGAATTCTCTGAAAGTGACGATAGTTCGGGTTATAGGGGAAGTTCTGATGAAGAAAGCTCGAATTCGGATGGTTGTAATTCGGAATCTGATGTGAAGGAAGAAGTTATTTCTGATGTTGATGATTTATTGAATGAAGCAGAGGAGTTGAAATGTCAGAAGTCTATTCTGATCAAGAAGGCTGGTGTAGCATCAAAAGAAATGGAGAAGTTCTTCTCTGAAGACGGATCTTTTTCTTATCAGTCTGCCTTTATGGCAAATGTCTCAGCCTCTACGAGTCAGGTAACATCTGAAACTCCTGCTCCTAGTGTTTCTAATTTGTGTGCAGATTTGAAGCTTGAATCCGAAAAGGTTCATAGTCATAATAAAAGTTTGGTTATTGAGCTGTCTAAGTGCAAAGAGGCAAATATGGCTTTAGCTAGAAACGAAAAGGATTTTAAATATGTAATTGAAACATTAAAGAAAAGTGTTTCCGAATTGACCAAAATTGTTTTCAACAAAAAAATTGGTATTAACAATTACATTAATATCATTGAGGAAACCAAAAAGGAGCTAGCCATTGCTAAATGCGAGCATGATGCAATCAAGCTCAAATTGGAGAGTTATTCTAACTCCCGATATGTGCTCGATCATATCATTGACGCTCAATAGCTGAAAGGAAACAAGAAAGGCGTTGGGTATAAGAAGTGTCCGCCCCCTTTGAGACACAACTATACTCATATGCCCGATGACGAAGAAATGCCACGTTTTGAACCCAGTGTGCCTCTTGATTATGAGGAAGTTACTACTGGATTAGGGTTCAAATTGGACAGTTCCTCGAGTACCTCAGCTGATGAAACTGAAACTTCAACATCAACGCATCAAAGTGCTCCAATTATTGAGGACTATGAGTCGTCTGATGATGAATCGGATGTGAGTGATCAGGATAAATCAGTTGACAAAATGAATGGAGTAGAAATTCCAATTGAGAATTACATTCTTTGTGATCCTCCTACTCCTGATGTTCAATCAGTTGTCAAACAAGTGATAGATCCTGTCAAGGATATCAAGGATGACAAGGAATTTGTGTCTGCTGTTAAGAACAATAACGTGTTGTATACTTTGGTCGGTGATTCTAAAATTTATTCAGACAACGATTTTCCAATTAAAAATGTCAATCCATCTTCGATTGACAAAGTTTTTGAAGATAACACAAGCAAGTTTTTGGGAAAAACGATCCCGGGAGTTATTGTAACTCAATGTGATCCAATTCCAAAAGCTGAAATCAAAAAGCAATTTGGAAATAAAAAACAACCGACAAAGCAACAACCTATTGATTCTAAGGGTAAACAACCAGTTCAACGAGCTCAAAGGCCTAACGTTTCTCAATCAAAATTTGAAACTAAAGGAGCTCGTTACCAAAAGAAACACAGTAATGTCAAATTTGTAGCATCGAAGGGTACTGATAAAATTGAGACTTTTGAAAACAAATCAAACACCGATTTTGTACAACAAGTCAAGATTTTAAAACGTAACAGTCAAAAAAATTACACTCAACATACACACGGGTGTGATGAAAAAGCAAGTACCTCAGGTTCTACAGGTTCGACATCTGTTTGTCGATCCGATTCTCCTAAGTTTGTTGAAAGGAGAACGTGTTTTAAGTGTGGGAAGTTTGGACATATCATTAAAAATTGTACAAACACTCCCAAAGAGAAATTTATTGAGAAAGCACCATCTGAAAAGGTTCACCCTCAACGTTGTCCCGTTTCACCAAAACATGATAAAAGAACTGTTAAAGAACAAGAAACGAAACAAGGACGTCAAAATGTGAAAGCAGTTGAAAAGGATTTAAAATCGGAAGTCAAATCAATTAATAGGGAGCCAAGTTCATCAAAATCGTTAAAACCAGAGGTTTCAAAATCTTTTCATAAAAACCAAACTGGTAAACAAAATCAAACTTGGAGACCTAAGACGGGTGAAAGTTCAGGGGGAGGTGTTGTTTTTGAAAACCATCAGGAAATCGAGATCACTTTTTGTGATGCTCAGGGACGACCCAAGACCACTAAGGCTTGGGTCCCCATCCTCAACTGATCATTGGATGATATGTGCAGGATGTTCCAGGAGGAACTATTAGTAGTCATTGGATTGTTGATAGTGGAGCATCTAGGCACATGACAGGCGACTTACGACTTCTATATGATGTGAAAAATATTAGAGGAGGCTATGTCGCGTTTGCTGGAGACAAAGGCGGATACATCACTGGAGAGAGAATGATCTCCAATGGTGTTATATGTTTCGATAAGATCAATTATGTTCATCAAATTGAACATAATCTTCTGAGTGTTTCGCAAATCTGCGATAAGAAGTTCACCGTGCATTTTGATGATGCCGGTTGTTATGTGCTGAAACCTGGTTTCAAAATTCCTAAAGAATGGATTCTCTTATCGGCTCCAAGAGTTAATGATCTTTATATTCTTGATATTAGCCAAGCGATTACGACATCTGCGCAAGTCACATGTTTTGTCTCGAAAGCCACAGAGAAGGAGTCTATATCTTGGCACTGAAGAATGGGGCACATTCACTTAAGAAAAATGAACCATTTGGTGAAAAACAACCTTGTGAATGGTGTGCCTGTGAGAAGTTTTCATCTACAAGATATCTGTGTATCGTGCCAGAAAAGGGAAGCAAACGAAAAAGTCTCACCCGATATAGAAAATCAACACTGTTAGCATGCCTCTCGAACGTCTTCATATGGACCTCTTTGCACCTATGAAACACAAGATAACCTTCGGCGATGCTTATTGTCTAGTAGTTACTGATGACTACTCTAGATTTTCTTGGGTAGCTTTTATGGCACACAAGAGTGAAACTCCTGGAATCCTCAAGGATCTTCTTACAATGTTGGAAAACTTGTACATGTTGAAAGTGAAGAGGATCAGAAGCGACAATGGAACTGAGTTCAAAAACCGTGTAATGGATGAGTTCTGTACTTCCAAGGGCATTCTTCATGAATACAGTTCTCGCTATAGTCCACAACAAAACGGTGTCGCTGAGAGGAAGAATCGAACGATAATTGAAACTGCAAGAACGATGTTGGTAGAGTCGGAGCTTCTTGTTCAGTTCTGGGGGAGGCTATGTCGACTGCTTGCTACACGTTAAACCGAGTTCTTACAGTTAAGAGGCATGACAAGACTTGTTTCGAACTTCTACAGAAAAGGAAACCAGATCTTTCTTACCTAGAACCTTTTGGTGGTCCATGTACTATGATTGAGCCGGATGGAAAGTTTGGCGCCAAAGCTATCGAGGGTTTCTTCCTTGGATATGCTACTCCGAATTTTCGTATATAGAATCTGGCAACCAAAAAGATTAAGCTATGGAGTGAAGTAAGGGTTCAAAGGTATACAAATCCTGTTAGAGCTCTGGGTGATCCTTGGATGTTCGACTATGATGAACTATTCAACTCCTTTAATCTGCCAACCTTTGACGAAGCATCTGCAGCTGCTCGAATGCTATTTGATAGTGACAACGCTGCTGGCTCGCCATTTGTGAGACCTATTATTGTTAACCCTCAAGGTTCTAATTTGGTTAACAACATGGTCCAAAATGAGGTATTTGAAGATGCTACTGATTACAATGAATCACCGGAAGATGATGAATATCATGATGCTAATGAAGGCACTTCAGCTCCAGTTGCTCCTGTTCAGGGTGCTTCTGTAGAAACTGCTCATGTGCAGAATGTTGATACTACTGAAGGGAATGCATCCACTTCTACGCCTATTCCCGGTGTGGAGTTGGTTGTTGATCTTAAAATTAACAATTTTGGTATTAATACTTGTGTTCCTGAAAATCCTGAAATGAGAATACATGATACCCATCCGCAGCAGAATATTATTGGAGATCTCCAACGCGGTGTGTGTTTTGGTCAAAAATTACCGAAGCAATTAAGTGATCAAATTAGTTTTGTGAGGTAGTGTGCTAGTAATACTTTATGAAAAATATGTTGGTTTGTTAGTTTGCAAAAACAGTTTCAGGATATAGTCCGACGATATCAGACTATATCAATAATCAAACAATGAGAAAAAATGTAAAGGTTGACATGTGATGTATGAGGAAAGCCCTTAATCAATCTAGATCTCCGGCATAAAACCTCGGGAGCTGACAATCGTCGGCTGCCTTGTTCTTCTTATTGCTTGAATAACAGGATACAATGCAGGATATGATACGGATCAACTAAGTGTTACAATGCGATTCGAGTACAAGTGTGAGTGTTTGTGAGTGGTTACAGGTGGTAGAGAGCAAGAGTGTTCAAGAAATTGTGGATGTCCTATTTGATCCGATCATTCCTTTATATAGTAAAAGAAATAACTAACTATGCTAAAAATCCGGGATATTATGCTAAAAATCCGGGATACTGAGATTATTTCCTTTCTGAACGTTGCAAGGCTGTTTCAACTCATTTTCCACACGCATACCAACTATAAATCCGGGATTTAAGCTCCTATAACCGTTACAACATTAATAGCATTGTCCAATCATCCATAACTCCCATAAAATACGCCTTTCTTCAATGCTGACCGTTACAAGAGCTATTCTTCCGCCATCAACGTCCTTATCCTGACCAATTTGAGCGGGTCTTCAGGATGACTTGGTCCTCATGAATGTTAGTCCCTTGTAACCAACGTTTACAAGCAAATTGTTAGTAACAGTCAGGATACTGCCTCAGGATGTTACCAATATCCTGGTCCGGTATCCTGATCGTAATCAGCTATCATAAAATCAAGATATAGTATCAGGATATGGGCTCAGAATTTCACCCATAACAATTGTCCCCAAAAATATAACTGTTGGATATCTTGATTCCGACGGATATATTTTTTTAGTCATTCCAACATGTCTGGTAAGGATGTATGTTTCAAATATACTGAACTTGTACACATATACTGAACCAGAAACACTTAGGCAATAATTTCCATCCTCAACCTTTGAATCCTTTGCAATGTCCCCGACATGGATGTCCCCTGTCTGTGCAGGATATATGACGCACTTTAGTATCTCTTCACTTAGTGATTAAACTCCGTAACTTTTCACCAACAGAAGAACGTGTGTAAACACAATCGTAGTTTGTCGTATCTTTGGAACTTTGTCAAAAAGTTTAGTTTCACTGGGGATGAACCCTTAGTATACTGGGGATAAACCCTTAGCATCCAGGGGATAATCCCAAATTTTCATGCGCTACAGGCGGGAGTGTATAAACTCCAAGACTTAGAACGGTGAAAACCTTTAAATCTTAGAGAGTATGAAAATACCCTTTTGCGAGAGAGGGTGATCAATCCTCATATACCTTTAGGATCCAGGGTATAGCCAACAGTAACGAAATTGTCAGCCACTTTTACATGAACTGGTCCCGCCACCTTGAACTATCCCTGGATAACTTGCGCTCCAGGCGGGGTGTTTAAACCCAATTCGTGAGAAAGGTGAATACCTTTAAACCTGTGAAGGGATCAGGATCCCTTACACGTGAGAGAGGGGGCCAATCCTCTAATCTTTCGAAGTATCCTGAGTGTGTATCCTGGAGCTATATCCTGAAGCATATACTGCAAAACAACTGTAAACTAAGGTGGGTGTTAGCCTGGATAACACCCCTCCGATGCTTAAGTCGGTATTGGGTTCAAAATAATAATATCAAATATATTAAAAGAGATAGGATTCATACCATCCTGAGTTAGAAATTAAATTCTAAACTCACTTGAAATAGAGCTTTAGGTGTATAGCATTCCAAGATCTTGGTAGCATATCCCCTTCCATATTCTTGAGTCGGTATGCTCCTTTCCCAGATTCTGATTCAACCTCATAGGGTCCTTCCCACTTAGGAGCTAACTTTCCATCAGCATGATTAGTAGTATTCTGAAAAGCCTTTCTTAATACCCAATCTCCAACCTGAAACCTTCTAGTCCTTATATTCTTGTTATATGCTATGGATATCCTCTGTTGATATGCTGCCATCCTTAGCTTAGCTGCATCTCTTGTCTCATCAATAGTAACCAATTCTTGACATAGGGTTTCAGGATTCTGCTCAGGATCCCGGAGACTGGATCTCGCTGTAGGTATCACCATTTCTGTCAGGATCACTGCTTCTGCTCCAAATACTAAGGAAAATGGGGTTTGGCCAGTTGCAGTTTTTACTGTCATTCTATCAGCCCATAAAACAAAGGGTAATTCTTCTGCCCATCTTCCCTTCTTAGCTCTAAGTCTTTTCTTCAAATTGTTGACAATTATCTTGTTCCAGGATTCTGCTTGTCCATTTGCTTGAGGATGCACTAGTGTTGACGTAATCATCTTAATTCCCCAACTTTTGCAAAAATCAATAGTTCTTTTGCTGATGAATTGGGAGCCATTATCACAAATTATCTCGGCTGGTACACCAAACCTCGTCAGGATATTCCTCTTTATGAAGGATACCACTTCTTGTTCTCTAACTTGGACAAAGGCTTCTGCTTCAATCCACTTGGAGAAATAATCCGTCATTGCTAACATGAAAACCTTTCCTCCTGGAGCCTTTGGAAGCTTTCCCACTATATCCATACCCCATTTCATAAACGGCCAAGGGGATGCAATAGGATATAGTGGTTCAGCAGGTTGATGTAGTATATTGCTGTGCCTTTGACATGCATCACATCTTCGAGCATATTCTGCCGCATCTTTCCTCATAGTCGGCCAGTAGTATCCTGTTCTTAACACTTTCGAAAACAACGATCTGCCCCCAGTAAGGTTGCCACAATCCCCTTCGTGTATATCCTGAAGTACCTCCTTGGTTTCAGGATCTTCCAAGCACCTTAGGTACGGACCTGCAAGGGATTTCTTATACAAAATATTATTTATAATAGTAAAACGAGATACCTTCATCCTAAAAGCCTTAGGATTTGCATCTTTTGGGATATCTCCTTCTTGAAGATACTTCACAATTGGAGTCATCCAGGATTCAGGATCCTTCTCAGGATATCCATCACCAGGATCCTGGATACGTGCTACTTCTTTATCCTGAGATTTGAAATGTTCTATTGCAGGATACAAGATGTGCGCTATTGGTATATGAGTTCCCTCCGGTATCCTGACAGTAGATCCTAAGTTTGCTAGAGCGTCAGCTTCAGCATTCTTTTCTCTTGGTACCTGTTCAAGTGTAAAAATTTCGAAATATCCTGCTAATTTTTTAACAATTTCAAGATATTCAGCTAACTTTTCACCTTTTACTACATAAGATCCATTGAAATGGTTAGTAATCAACAGGGAATCAACATATACTTGTAAATATCTAATATTCATATTTTTAGCCAATTCTAATCCTGCTATCAGAGCTTCATACTTAGCTTCATTATTGGTAGCAGAAAATTCACATTTAATAGCCTGGGGTAATATGTCCCCCTGTGGCGATTTTAGTAGTATACCTAAACCTATACCTCTTATATTAGATGCACCGTCAGTAAATAATGTCCAAGATTCTAAGTTTTCTCCTAGCTGTTGCACTTCTAGGTCTACTTCGTTTTGAATATCGCTACTGAAATCAACTACAAAGTCAGCTAAAGCCTGAGACTTTATGGCATATCTAGGTTCATATACTAGATCATAAGCACTTAATTTTACTGACCACTTAGCCATCCTACCTGACATCTCGGGTTTCGTAAGCACATTTTTAACAGGATAGTTGGTTTTAACATGAATCCTATGTGTTTCAAAATAATGTCTAAGTTTCGTTGATGCCATAACTAGGGCTAATATCATTTTCTCTAAGTAGGAATACCTAGTTTCAGCATCTAATAAACTTTTACTAACATAATAAACAGGATACTGCTGACCTTCCTGATCCTTAACCAAAACAACACTTATTGCATTCCCTGATACTGCAAGATACAAGGATAATGGTTCACCATCCTCGGGCTTCATCATCATAGGTGCGGTTGAAAGATATTGCTTTAATTCCTGTAAGGCTGCTTCATGCTTTTCTCCCCACTCAAACCTCTTATTCTTCTTCAGGATATCGTAGAATTCTTTACATTTTTCTGAGGATCTTGAGATAAATTTGTTTAATGCTGCTACTCGCCCTGTTAATCTTTGAACATCTTTCATATTTGAAGGTGACTTAATATCCAATATAGCTTTTATCTGCTCCGGGCTTGCTTCTATCCCCCTTTTGGTCATCATGTATCCTAGAAACTTTCCTGCTCCCACTCCGAAATGGCATTTGGCAGGATTTAGCTTCATGTTGTATTGGTCCAGGATATCAAATGCTCCTTTAATATCATGGAGATGATCCTCAACCTTCTTGGATTTGACTACCATATCGTCAATGTACACCTCCATGGTGTCCCCCAGTTTGTCTTTAAACATCATGTTCACCAATCTCTGGTACGTTGCACCTGCATTTTTTAAACCAAAAGGCATAGCAGTATAACAGTAAATACCTGTTGGTGTCATGAAAGCAGTATCCTCCTGGTCTGAAGGTTCCATTTGGATCTTCTGGAATCCTGAGGATGCATCCATGAAGGTTAACATCTCATGGCCGGCAGTTGCATCCACCATTGAGTCTATATGAGGTAGAGGGAATGGGTCTTTAGGACATGCTTTGTTTAAGTCTGTATAATCCACACAAACTCTCCATTTCCCATTCTTCTTTTGAACCACGACCAAATTTGCTAGCCACCTTGGAAATTTGACCTCCCTGATCATTTTGGACTTCAACAATCCTTCAACTTCCTCTTGGATAATTGTATTTCGTTCAGGAGCAAACTTCCTTCTCTTTTGCTGGACAGGCTTGAACGACCTATCAATTCCAAGCTTGTGAGTAATAATATCTTTGGATATACCTGTCATATCCTCTTGCTTCCATGCAAATGTTGACATCCTGCTTTTCAAAAAGTTAATTAACTGATGTTCAATATCCTGAGGGATATTGGTTCCTACGAGCACCGAGATATCTAGATTATCCTGGTCCAGGATAATTTTCTTCACATCCTGTTCTGAAGCCTCCATGATATCCTGGCCTCGCATCTTTAATTGCTATGCTGCACTAGGCTTTGTTGAGGATTTCATCGAAGAAGAATAACACTCCTTCGCTTCCTGTTGATCACTTTCCACCTTAACTACTCCCTAAGGGGTAGGGATCTTGATACATTGATGATAAGTTGACGGCACAGCTTTCATATCATGGATCCAAGGCCTACCTAATATAATATTATAGCAGGATAAGGAGTCCATGACATAAAAGCGCTGCATTGAGTTGACCCCTTCGACATATACGGGCAGTTTTATCTCCCCAACAGTACTCTTTGCTTCTCCACTAAACCCTACAAGCACAGTGGACTTTGAGGTAATTTCTATCTCGGGGATGTTCATTCTCTTCAAGGTTTCCAATTGGATGATGTTGACTGAGCTGCCATTATCCACCAGTATCTTGCGTACAAAGTGATTAGCAACATATAAAGTTATTACCAGAGCATCATGATGAGGATCCTGGACAGTATCCCTGTCATCACTATCGAACGTGTTCATTTTATCAGTCGTGAGGGTCGATATCCTAGTTGGCTTATTCCCCCTTTCGGCCTTAGCTTCCTTTGCATGTCTTTTGGCTGCAGAATAAGAAGTTCCGCAGATATCGGACCCTCCAGAGATAAAGTTAATTATCTTGGCGTCGGCGAGAGGTGATGCTGCTCGTTCAGGATCATTCTCAATATCCTGACTCTTATTCTTCTTTCTGCCCAGAAGATCCTTCAGATATCCTCTGCTTAGTAGGTAGCTTATTTCTTTCCTCAGGGCAATGCAATCCTTAGTAACATGTCCGAAATCCTCATGGAAGGCACACCATATGGACTTATCCTTCCAATCATCTTTTTGTTGATTCTTCCGAGGCCACCTGGCTTTATCTCCCAAACCCTGCATAGCATACATTAGTTCAGGTATATTAACAGAAAAACAATATTCTGATAATTCAAGATACTCCTCAGGATCCTCATTTTCAACAGCGTTCACGTTTTTGCTATCATTCCTGTCATATGGCTTAGAACGATATGGTTTGTATGAGGATTCTGACTTCCTGTTAGTTGGTTCATATGTTGAGGATGCATTCATCCTCTCTTGCATTTTCTTATCATCTTCCATCCTGATATATCTCAAGGCCCTGTTTCGAGCTTCGTCCAAGTTCCTGCAAGGATTCATCACAAGATCCTGATAAAACTGGGAATCCTTTTGTAGTCCCATCTTGAATGCTTGGACTGCTGTAGCAACATCAAGGTGTGGGATGTCCAAGGATTCCCTGCTGAATTTGTTCTCATAATCCCTTAGGGATTCTTGAGGCCCCTGTGTTATCCTGTAGAGGTCACTTGTTAGTTTTTCAAAGCTTCTACTACAAGAAAACTGACTATTAAACAATTTAACTAAATGAGCAAATGATGCAATTGAATAAGGTGGAACATTTAGAAGTCATTTCAAGGTTGATACTGTTAGAGTAGAGCTGAAGCCCTTGCACAAGCATGCTTCCTTAAGTTCTGGCGGGATAGGGTTAATCTCCATCCTCTCCCTATACTGGGCAATATGCTCCTCAGGATCCGTCGTCCCATCATACAGCTTCATGTTAGGAGTCTGGAATCTCTTTGGGATTTCTGCATCACAAATGGGGTGAGCAAAGCGGGATATGTTATGACTATCCTGGGATACTTCCGGTATAGGCTGCACTATTCCAGGCACACTTGATATCATATCCTTCAACTTTAGAAGCTCTCTGTTTATCGCTGATGTCACGCCTGCATCCTGCAATGATCCAAGATTATTAGTAACAGGGATACTGGTGTTAACAGACAAGTTACCAGCTTGGTGATTCTGGCCATATCCTAGAGCATATCCTGGATTTCTTACAGTCGACATCCTGGTCGAAGAGGGTATCTCCGGAATATGACTCCGGGAATGGCTAGGCATAATATTCCCCTTGTTATCCTCAGCATATACTGCAGAATTGAAGTTTAAAGCTCTTAGTTGCAAGGGAGTGACAGTATCCTCAGTGGGCCAGCTTGAGCTAGATTTCAAGAGTTGTATCTCTCTCATCAGCATTTGGTTGGTCTCCTGTTGTTGCCTCATCTATTCCTGTACACTACCAAACAAAGTTAGAATTTCTTCATTAGAGGCCAAAACAGGAGCATATCCCTGAATGTTGCAAGCAGGGATAACATCTTGAGGCAATGAAGAAGCTTGGGTTCTCGGAGGAGGTAGTGGAAGCACCGAACCAATTGTTGCAGAGGTTGTAGCGGACATGGTGGAAGAGCTCATGTTTGATCTCGAGGCCATTGAAAATAGTGTAGCAAAAAGTTTTGAAAATAGACAACCAAGTAATGATTTTGCAAAAGCTTTTAGTAGAAATAGCACCACTCGCCCCATGGTGGGAGCCAAATTGTTTTGGTAAAAAATTACCGAAGCAATTAAGTGATCAAATTAGTTTTGTGAGGTAGTGTGCTAGTAATAATTTATGAAAAATATGTTGGTTTGTTAGTTTGCAAAAACAGTTTCAGGATATAGTCCGAGGATATCAGACTATATCAATAATTAAACAATGAGCAAAAATGTAAAGGTTGACACGTGATATACGAGGAAAGCCCTTGATCAATCTAGATCTCCGGCATAAAACCTCGGGAGCTGACAATCGTCGGCTGCCTTGTTCTTCTTATTACTTGAATAACAGGATACAATGCAGGATATGATACGGATCAACTAACTGTTACAATGCAATTCGAGTACAAGTGTGAGTGTTTGTGAGTGGTTACAGGTGGTAGAGAGCAAGAGTGTTCAAGAAATTGTGTCTGTCCTATTTGATCCGATCATTCCTTTATATAGTAAAAGAAATACTACCTCCGTCCCATTAAAAGTGTCTTATTTTGAATTTTCAAATTCTTTATTTATAAACTTTGACCTTGAATAATTTTGTTTGTGTTAGATAATACTTGATGAAAGTTATATGATTTGAGTGTGTTTTACAAGTGTTTTTATCGGGTTGATTTTCATCAAGTTTTATATAACATAAAAAATATATGATTAAAGTCAAAGTTTATAAATAAAGACCTTGAAAATTCAAAATATGACACTTTTAATGGGACGGAGGGAGTAACTAACTATGCTAAAAATCCGGGATATTATGCTAAAAATCGTGGATACTGAACGTTGCAAGGCTGTTTCAACTCGTTTTCCACGCGCATACCAACTATAACTCTGGGATTTAAGCTCCTATAACCGTTACAACATTAATAGCATTGACCAATCATCCATAACTCCCATAAAATACGCCTTTCTTCAATGCTGACTGTTTTGGTCAAAAATTACCGAACCGGTAGTAGTAGAAGTCGTAGCGGACATAGTGGAGGAGCTCATGTTTGATCTCGAAGCCATTGAAAATAAGTTAGAAAAAAGTTTTGACAAAAGAAAACCGAATAATGATTTTACTAAAGTTTTTAGCAAAAATAGCACCACTTGCCCCACGGTGGGCGCCAAATTGTTTTGGTCAAAAATTACCGAAGCAATTTAGTGATCAAATTAGTTAAGTGAGGTAGTGTGCTAAAATTATGTGTGAAAAATATGTTAACCAAGTTAGTTATAAAAACAATTTCAGGATACGGCTCAAGATATAGAGCTGTATCTGTGATCAAACAATGAGCAGAAAAGTAAAGGTTGACACGTGATGTACGAGGAAAGCCCTTGATCAATCTAGATCTCCGGCACAAAACCTCAGGAGCTGACAATCGCAGCTGCCTTGTTCTTCTATTGCTTCAAATATTAGGATACAGTGCAGGATGTAGAGCGAGTCAACTAGGTGTTACAATGTGATTTGAATACAAGTGTTTGTGTGTAGTGTTTGCAGAGAGCTAGAGAGAAAGTGTTTGAAAATGTGAAAGTTGCGTGCCTTAATCTGATCCGCCCCCATCTATTTATAGTAAAACAAATATAACAAACTATCCTAAATAACCGGGATCCAGCGAATATTCCTCACTCGAACGTTGTAGACCTAGTCTTTCGGGTTCAACGTCTCTCCCATAACAAACATGCCCGAGTCTTGAGGAGATGAAGTCCATCTGACCGTTAGCAAACCCCAACCTTTAACCTGCACGTGGTTAATTCAATCAACCTCAGGATATCGCCCAGGATGTTAGCAATATCCCCGTCCAGTATCCTGGTCACGAATAAACAATTAAAAGCAGGATATTGATCAAGATATGTACGCTCAGAAAATGACCCATAACAATTGTCCCCAAATATATCTGTTGGTGTACCAATCCAACGGATATATTTTAAAAGTTTTATCTCATAAATTAAAGCAATTAAATCTAGACGACGGTCAAAATCACATCATAACCTCCAACGCGCTTTTAACTCGATGGAGATCCACAATGCCCCTATATCTTCTCTCTACTTGTTTGAAAAGCATATATCTTCAACAGAGTCTCCAGGTAATTCCCTACTTCTTGTTCATCTTTTATCAATCTTTCTTTCTTCATCTGCCATGGCCACCAGGACTCATTCCCAAACCGGTGAATCATCCGAGACTTTTACCCAGCAGAATCTTCTCAAAAATCCTGAGAAAGAAGTCTGTGCCTTTGATAATGCAGACATTGCGGCTTTGAGAGCTTCCGGTGCTTTTCCTGATAACACAGTCTTTAGACCGTTTGATCGGTCAATTCGATCGGCCGTTTCTTCCACAGATTGGGTTTGCTTTCCAGCATACCCTTTTTCACTGGGTCTTCGATACCCCTTTCCCGAATTCATGATGCAATTCTTCCAGACCACCGGCTTCTCTTTTGCTCAAACCATGCCCATGGTTTGGAGAGTATTAATCGTACTTAACCAAATCAAAAACTTTCACTGTCCCGACCATTGTATCGAGGATCTGCCAATCTCTTATCGCCTCCGATCTCACGGTTCTAGCCGGTTTTTGCTTTTTTCGACTTCCAACAAACCCCTTATTCTTAAAGCTACTAAAAATGAAGACGGATGGCAACGCAAGTTCTTTTTCGTCAAACGAGACTCCATTGCTGAGGGTGCCAGCCTTCCGGTGGAGTGGTTAACCACCGGTAGGGTCATAAATGTTCTCATGTACCTTTAGATTTTTATCTTTTACTAATATCCTTCTTTTTGATTCTTATGCAGTAAATTTCATGAAAGTAGCTCCCCCTACCGCTGAATCAGAGGAAAGAATCAATACTGTTTTCCAATTACCTGCAATAGACAGGAGTTTCACCACACACATCCCGAGTTCCAGTCAATACTCGTCATCTGAAATGTCTGGTAAGGACTACTTTTAAAATAGTTAGTTAGTATAGCATAATAGAATGAAGAGTAATAATAATGTAAAACTTTTTCCTTTATGCAGCACCGACTAAGATCCCTGAAGTCTTTGATCTCGACGAGTTGGACAGCTATTCTGATCAGGTTCAGATCAAGAAGGAACCCAATCCTAAGGCCACAGCCTCATCCAAACACAGTGGTTCCAAAGCCATTTTCATCACCAAACCCTCGCCAACTACCAAGCCCCGGAGCTCCAGCTCTCGTAAAAGGAAAGAGCCCGATTCCCCCGTCATCTCTGACACTTTTCCCCTATGAGAAGCACGGGTTCATCGAAGCTAGCGGGTTTATGACTTCCTTTCTTAACCAGGTTAGTATTCTCAAACCACATCCTGCAGCTTATATCATTTACAAAGATTTATCAAAATCAATACCTGTCCTCTTACTTTCGCAGGGTCTTGAACGTCTGGTTCATCTGTATCAAGAATCCTACGGGCTTAACAAGACGCTTGAGTCCAAGTTAAAGGAAGCAGAAGTCACGATCTCCGATCAAGGCATGATTGCAGCCGCCAAATCTCGTCATTACGAGGAGAAGTTCAAGGCTATGATTCAAGAACACCAGACTGCTCTCAACAAAGCTACTCTTCAAGCCCAAGCCGATCTTGAAGCTGCCCATGCGCAACATGAACGGGATATGGTCAGCTACCGGGATAGCCTTAAGAGTTCCGTCGTCACTTCTCTTCTCCAGGCCAGGCTGAAGATGGCCCATGAAGCCAAAACACTAGGTTTTGAATGCCCTTCTTGGGACGTTGGTGCCTGGGAAACGAAGCTAAAGAATCTTGGCGGCATTTCTACCACACCAGCTGCCGAAGGATCTTCCAAAGTAGCTGAAAAAGCTAACGATGCTGAGAGGGATGCTGAGGTGGATCCTGAGACGGATGTTGCTGAAATTACCGCGAACGAAGATGGCACTGCCCCCTAAAACTTATTTCCTTTTGTTTGAACAATTTTATGTCTTATGAACAATTTTTATTTCCGTATCAAACCAATTTGATAGCCGAAGGTGGATGGGTCCTAGGTTTCAGGATGAAGCCTTTGGTTATCAACTAATACCGTTTATTTCCAACAATTTCATCTTTCATTTTTCTTACTATCACTTCCTGTCTTTCTTATTACAGACCTTAGTTTTGCAAAATATACTTAGTGATATGTTATGAAAACTTTTATTAAATAGAATTTCTAAAAATTCAATCACCTTTAGAGAAAATTAAAAGATAGTCCATTTTTAAAACATGTTTTGATGATACTTGCTTGATCAAAGTTTCAAACCAGTATCAGCTTCAAATATCTTAATCAAATATCCTGAAAAGTATTTCGAAAATATATTTTGAAAATATATTCCGACAATTTATCCTAATCAGGATGTTTAACCTTTTACCAAACATAGTACTGTTAAAAACTTAAACAACGTTTACAAAGGAAAGATCATACCAGGAATAGGGTATAACCCTATTCTCAAACTTCAATCCCCTTGCAACTCTTCCAATAAAGATGTCCCCTGTCTGAGACACTCAGTGTATTAGGTCCGAGCCTTACCCTTTGAGCTTTACACCATTGCCTTAGTAGGAATGTCCCCTGTGTACAATGTCTTCAAATACTTAGAAATCTTCTGGATATCAGTTCCCATTGTATAGACAATTTTTTGTGTTACAGGGGTAAAACCCAAAAAATGTATTGGGGATGAATCCCTCGTATCCTGGGGGAAATCCCAGATTCTCATGCGCTACAGGCGGGAGTGTATAAACTCCAAAACTTAGAAAGGTGAAAACCTTTAAACCTTAGAGAGTATGAAAATACCCTTTCGTGAGAGAGGGTGATCAATCCTCATATACCTTTAGGATTCAGGATATAGCCAATAGTAACGAAATTGTCAGCCACTTTTACATGGACTGGTCCCGCCACCTTGAACTATTCCCGAATAACTTGAGCTCCAGGCGGGGTGTTTAAACCCAATTCGGAAGAAAGGTGAATACCTTTAAACCTGTGAAGGGATCAGGATCCCTTATATGTGAGAGAGGGGGCCAATCCTCTAATCTTTCAAAGTATCATGAGTGAGCATCCTGGAGCTATATCCCGGAGCATATACTGCAAAACATCCTTAAACTAAGCTAACACCCCTCCGATGCTTAAGTTAGTATTGGGTTTCAAAGAACAAATCAAATCAAACATATTTAAAAGAGATAGAATTCATACCATCTTGAGTTAGAAATTAAATTCTAAACTTAGTTGAAATAAAGTTTAAGGTGTATAGCATTCCAAGATCTCGGTAGCATATCCCCCTCCATATCCTTGAGTCGGTATGCACCTTTTCCTGATTCTGATTCAATCTCATATGGTCCTTCCCATTTCGGAGCCAGCTTTCCATCAACAGGATTGGTAGTATTCTGAAAAGCTTTTCTTAACACCCAATCTCCAACTTTGAACCTTCTAATCCTTATCTTCTTGTTGTATGTTCTGGATATCCTTTGCTGATATGCCGCCATCCTTAGCCTTGCAGCGTCTCTTGTCCCATCTACAGTGTCCAAATTTTGGCACAAAGCTTCAGGATTCTGCTCAGGATCCCGGAGGATAGATCTTGCCGTAGGTATCACAATTCCCGTTGGGATCACTGCTTCTGCTCCAAATACCAAGGAAAACGGGGTTTGGCCAGTTGCATTTTTTACCGTTGTTCTATCAGCCCACAAAACAAAGGGTAATTCTTCTGCCCATCTTCCTTTCTTAGCCCCTAGTCTCTTTTTTAAGTTGTTGACAATTATCTTGTTCGAGGATTCAGCTTGTCCATTTGCTTGAGGATGTACCGGAGTAGACGTAATCATTTTGATTCCCCAACTCTTGCAAAAGTCAGTAGTCCTCTTACTTATAAACTGAGAACCATTGTCACAGATTATCTCGGCTGGTACTCCGAATCTGGTCAGGATATTTCTCTTTATGAAGGATACCACTTCTTGATCCCTGACTTGGACAAATGCCTCGACTTCAACCCATTTGGAGAAATAATCTGTCATTGCCAACATAAAAACCTTCCCACCTGGAGCCTTTGGAAGCTTTCCCACTATATCCATACCCCACTTCATAAATGGCCAAGGGGAAACAATAGGATATAATGGTTCAGCAGGCTGATGCAGTATGTTACTATGTCTTTGACATGCATCACATCTTCGAACATATTCTGTGGCATCTTTCCTCATTGTCGGCCAATAATATCCTGTCCTTAATACTTTTGAGAATAATGACCTGCCCCCAGTATGGTTACGACAATCCCCTTCATGTATATCTGAAGTACTTCCTTGGTTTCAGGATCCTCCAAGCACCTCAGATATGGTCCTGCAAGAGCTTTCTTATACAAAACATCATTTATAATAGTGAATCGTGATACCTTCATCCTAAAGGCTTTAGGATTCTCATTCTTTGGGATGTATCCTTGCTTTAGATATCTCATGATTGGAGCTATCCAGGACTTAGGATCCTCCTCAAGATAGCCATCATCAGGATCCTGAATACTTATTACTTCCTTATCCTGAGGATTCGTCGCATGATATATGATATGTAATATTGGTATCCGGGTTCCTTCTGGTATCCTGACCGATGATCCTAGATTTGCCAAGGCATCAGCTTCAGCATTGTCTTCTCTTGGTACCAGTTCAAGTGTAAAAGTATCGAAATATCCTGCTAATTTTTAAGAATTTCGAGATACCCGATTAACTTCTCTCCTTTAACTGCATAGCTTCCATTAAAATGATTAGTTATTAACAAGGATTCAACATACACTTGCAAATTTTTGATATTCATATTCTTAGCCAACTCTAATCCTGCAATTAAAGCTTCATATTCCGCCTCATTATTAGTAGCAGGAAATTCACACCTAATAGCCTGGGGTAATATGTCCCCCTGTGGCGATTTTAGTAGTATACCTAAACCTACACCTCTTACATTGGATGCACCATCAGTATATAATGTCTAGCATTCTAAGTTTTCTCTCAGCTGCTGTACTTCTAAATCTACTTCATTTTGAATGTCACTACTGAAATCAGCCACAAAGTCAGCTAAAGCCTAAGACTTTATGGCATTTCTAGGTTCATATACTAAGTCATAAGCACTCAATTTCACTGACCACTTGGCCATCCTACCTGACATCTCCGGTTTCCTAAGCACGTTTTTAACAGGATAATTGGTTTTAACATGGATCCTATGTGTTTCAAAATAATGTCTAAGCTGTCGATGCCATAACTAGGGCTAACATCAATTTTTCTAAATGAGAATATCTAGTTTCAGCATCTAGTAGACTTTTACTAACATAATAAACAGGATATTGCTGACCTTCATGGTCTTTTATAAGAACGGCACTTACAGCATTCCCTGATACAGCGAGGTATAGGGATAGTGGTTCACCATTTTCAGGCTTCATCAATAGAGGTGCAGTCGAGAGATATCGCTTCAAATCCTGCAAGGCTGCTTCATGCTTTGCTCCCCATTCGAACTTCTTATTCTTCTTGAGGATATCATAGAATTCCTTTCATTTTCCCGAGGATCTTGAAATAAATCTGTTCAATGCTGCTACTCGGCCTGTTAACCATTGAACATCCTTCATATTCGAAGGTGATTTTATATCCAGGATAGCTTTAATCTGCTCCGGGCTTGCCTCTATCCCCCTTTTCGTCACCATATATCCTAGAAACTTTCCTGCCCCCACTCCGAAATGGCACTTAGCAGGATTCAGCTTCATGTTATACTGATCCAGGATATCAAATGCTCCCTTGATATCCTGGAGGTGATCCTCAGCCTTTTTAGATTTCACCACCATATCGTCAATATATACCTCCATGGTGTCCCCCAGCTTATCTTTGAACATCATGTTCACCAATCTCTGGTATGTTGCACCTGCCTTTTTCAAACCGAAAGGCATAGCAGTATAGCAATAAATAGCTGTTGGTGTCATGAAAGCAGTATCCTCCTGGTCCGAAGGCTCCATTTGAATCTGCTGAAATCCTGAAGATGCGTCCATGAACGTTAACATCTCATGCCCAGCAGTAGCATCCACCATTACATCAATATGAGGAAGGGGGAATGGGTCTTTAGGACAAGCCTTATTCAAGTCTGTGTAATCTACACACACTCTCCATTTCCCATTTTTCTTCTGCACTACGACCACATTTGCTGTAACATATGTGCTTGTAAGCATTGTGAACAGTTCTTTCATCAATAAAAGAATGTTATTTGATCCCAATGTTTGTTTGGTTGTGTTTTACATTTTTCATGTTTTGACTTTTATTCAATTTCAAACTCTATATCGCTTTCTGGAGAGTTATACGCAAACTGGTGCGTAAACGTAATCAGTTTAATGCGAAAAATACTCCGGAACATCAACATATACTTAACATACCCTAAATAACCTTTACATAACTTAGAAATAAGTTTTAAAGGCTTTGGTATGGCAAAAACAAGTTAATTCGCTTACAGGGACTAAACTTGACAAACTGCGAAAGTATGCCAATTTGAACTGTAACGAACATTCCAGAACATGACCATAAGTTAAACACACCTTAAATATCCTTTACATAGCTTAGAAATAGGCTTTAAGGGGTTCGGTATGCTAAAACAAACTTTTGGTTCATTCAGGGACTAAAATCGTCAAAAAGTGCATAAGTTTGCATTTTCGCGCATAACTTACGTTCTGAATACCTCCGGACATCCAAAAATTTATGTAAGCACTAAAACATTTTATTTTAGTGTTTGGCATAAGAAAAATCCATTCGTCACGTCATTTGGATCGTTTTTCGCGCTTATGCGCATTCCGTCGTAATTAACCGAACAACGCAACCGTACGGCCAAACGAACCGACATCCGAGATATTTTTGAACACAATTTAAGTTCCCTATACTTTAACTTCATTTTAGAGCTTTGAAATGGGGTTAACGGGCCTTAAACGTGCCGGAAATGGCCTTATTACACAACAGGGACCAAAACAGCCAAAAATCAAAGTTTCTGGTCTGCAAGGTCCTTACGGACCTCAACATTGTGAGTGTTGAGGTCCGTAAGTAGTCCCCAGACAGCAGAAACTTGCAGAAACTTTGAATCTGGTCCATTCCACCTTGCACATGGTTTTGGGGCAATACCTTGGGCTCTAATGGTTTTCAAAAACCAGGGTTTTGAGGTGGAGGGTTCAGATTGAAGCACGGTTAACGAGGAACGATCTTAACGGCTCTAAGAATCCGATAAATACCCCTTGCCTTCATTTTCCATAACCCACAAGAATCTTGATTTGAGAAGCTCTAAGTTGAAACCTTTGTTTCATACCTGAGCTACTTAGATCGAGGTTAGCATTCGGGGACCCTTTATAAGTGTTCCTTTGTTCTTTTATTGCTTTTCGAGTCCGAAAGTCAAACTTTGTTTGACTTTCTGCATTGACCAGTTTATGGTCAATGCGAAGTTCGTTTGAACTTCGCAACGTGAGTGTAATCACGATGGTTATAGTCCCTTGTGACTATGCCTACTGATTACCACGTTGTCTAGGCTCAGTGACAAGCCGTAGTTTCGGTCAAAATGCGCATTCGTGCGTATTTTGTAACTAAACTACTCTTAGGTATCAAAACCGTTTGTTTTGATACCAAACTTGTTTTCAAACTTAGTTAAGCATGTTTTAACATGCTTAGCTCGTAACTTTTAGTTTTGTGCTTGTCTAGGGTCGTAAGGGTAAGCGATCTAATAAATCGCTTATACCTTCGAACCCGACCCATTTTGGTCGATCATTAGGATCCGACCAAATACTTTAGGACCATAGTATATAGGTAATAACCTTCCGAGGTTATACCCTATGGTCACATCGTTTGAGTAGTTGTATGATAGGTAGTTTATATGCCTTAGGTAAATTACCAGAATACCCTTTTCATGAGTAATTGGTAATTAAGCATATGTAACCTAAACATTCATCACTTAACTAATTATGTAACATAATTAAACATTTTAGGCATATAATACTTGTCATAAGACTAGTTAGGCGAACGCGTTTCACGCGAACGACGCGTTAAAGTAGCATAAGCTACCTAAACGGGTCGTAATGGGTCGTAAGCACTTAGGTTAGGTTTCATTTAGTATGTAGGCTTTGTTAAACCATACTACATGAGTTCCCATACTCATTTGGTTTACGAGCCCTCATTCTATCCGATCTTCCGATATAGGTCCGGTTTATTAACATAGTTACCTATATTAGGTGCCGTTTGATTCCGAGATCTCTAGCATTGTTTGGTTGTTACTCAAGGACTACTAAGCAATCTCAAGTGAGTACATAGACCCCTCTTTGACTGTTTTCCAAACTGTTTTGGGGTGAAACACATGTGCCTACTTGTTACTTTCATGCTTTCCTGTTTTCACATCATATACTTGCTATGTTCATTAGTACATTTATAGTACATGATTTCATTACATTTCATGCTATGTATGCCCGTTGTGTGCATATTTAGTACAGTTGTTTCACGTCACATGCTATGTATGTCTATTATTGCATACTTAGTACAGTTGTTTCACGTCACATGCTATGTATGTCTATTGTTGCATACTTAGTACAGTTGTTTCACGTCACATGCTATGTATGTCTATTGTTGCATACTTAGTACAGTTCACATGCTATGTATGTCCATTTGTTGCATACTTAGTACAGTTGTTTCACGTCACATGCTATGTATGTCTATTGTTGCATACTTAGTACAGTTGTTTCACGTCACATGCTATGTATGTCTATTGTTGCATTCTTAGTACAGTTCACATGTTATGTATGTCCATTTGTTCATCATACTTAGTACATTCGTTTCACATCACATGCTATGTATGTTCATCATACTTAGTACATTTATTATTCATTCACATGCTTACATTTTGATATGATATTTGGTTTATTTTGATGGATCAATATACATTCATTAACACCGATCACGCCGTTCGTTAGTAGGTAGTGGTACCATAGGAATTGACAACTCCCGTTCCTGAAATCCTAGTTTTGTTTAGATTGGAAGGAATGACCGAATTCGATACACATAACTTAGATAAACCTTTAATTTGTTTAAGGGTTTATCGCCACAGTCTCAAGGCTTGGATGTATGTATTCTCACAATACCGCATAGATATTTATATCAGTATAGCATGCATTTGTTCCACAAAACATAGCTTTGATTTAAACCATGTTTTACTTCAATACTTTGTTTTTGTGCATATGGTTTAGTTGATATATTTCACTAGTCATACATATCATTTTGGGTTACACATTACATGATTTACATTTGACACATAAACATTCTTGACATTGGTTACACATTACATGATTTACATTTGACACATAAACATTATTGACATTGGTTATACATTACATGACTTACATCTTGACATAAACATTTTGATATATTATTCAATACATTTGGCAAATGGTTTAAACATAAACATTCTACGTTGATTGGTTTGGCTTGAGTAAGTGATTTAAGTAACGAGGCGTGTGTAATATGATACAAGCATGGTGGATACGCCGCGGGTAGTTCCTATATATAAGTGATTGTATGGTATTACATATCGTAGCGTTATTTGAATCATTTCAATTTGGACATATAACATTTTATACAAATAACATACTTTTCACAAGACATTAATTTACAAACAACTTATTTTATACAAACTCATTTTACATGGTTATTCATTTAACCATACATTATTCTCTTATTTATACATATCATCTGATCTTATCGTTTTTCAAATGATTTACAAGACAAAGCAAATTACAAGGTTCATGACTAAACATTTTCTCAAACATAAGTCATGAATTCTGTTTTCACAAAACATATGTATCTCACAGGCATTTTTATGCTGACGTACCTATTTTCACATGTGTTTTCAGGAGATGATGCATAGGACTTATCAAGATACACATAGGCGGACTTGGGCCTTAGTGACAATAAAAGATGCAAGACTAGCTATTTATGTTATGTTTCTTTGATTGTCAAGACATTGTAACTCTTTTAATCAATAAAACAATATTTCAATTTCCATGTGTTATGAAACAATGATTCTGTTACAACACTCCCCGACGTTTCCACCACGTTTTGTTGTTTTACGTGGTCGGGTTGTGACAGAAAAGTTGGTATCAGAGCTCATGGTTATAGGGAATTAGGTTATTAGTAATGCTTTGACCTAGTCTATAACCTTCCTAGGACCCTAACGCGAGTTTACTTGCGTTTAGTCATAAAACAATACCGTCACCTATCCTTAGTCGACGATCGCAACAAGAGCATAAAATTTCAAAACCGCTTTGAAAACCAATCATCTGTTGTATGATGATTGATTACTAGGTTTTGAACCCTCAGTTATAAGGTTTTGAACCCCTTTGAATTTTCAAAATCTCGTCAAAGTTTGGGTCATATAATGTGAACACGTGCAAACTGGAAGAGTGAATGCCTGTACCCTGAGTTTTCTGTTGAAGGCTAGAGTGTTCGTACAAATCCACAGTATCGGACCAGTCACTCTTACCTGGGAACTCTTGGGGTGAGTGTTCACTTATAGGCGAGCATGTCTTCAGTGATACATTAATATGATCCGCTTACTTTGATTTGTCACCGTCTCATTTGTTTGCCTTAGGTAACAAACAAATGATCACAATTTTTATGCATTGCCATCCTGTTTTGATTGTCTGATAACCTTTCACTTGTTTCTTCCTATGTCTTTTATTTTCTTCTAGAATGTCTCTTCCTCTCAGCACCGGTCAAATGTCCGAGCGAACAGCCAAATTTGCCCAGCAAATAGGCGAAGTGATTCAGAAATCTGTGGATTTAGGCATTACCATGTATCAACTCCAGAATGAAACCACTCAAGAGTCGTCAAAGGAAGCAAAAGTCAAGCCTGCACCAAAATCAAGGAAGCGTAAGGCTTCGAGGAAACCCGCTGCAGTTGCACCTAATCAAGCGGGACCTAGCCAGGTAGCGACACCACCTGCTAAGAAGCAATACAAGGGAACGGCGCCATTATGGGACAAATGTAATGGGCATCACCAAGCTCACTTACAGTGTTGTCTGTGTGCATCATGTGGGCGAATTGGTCACCTAGCAAGTGCTTGTCGATGTAACCCGAACCAAGGTGGTCCAAATCAACCACAAGCCAATCCTGCTCAGGCTCGCTTTCCGCCTGGATCGTGCTACAACTGTGGCGAGATGAGCCATTTCAGGAACAAATGCCCAAAGCTTGCTAATGCAAATCCAACCCACGGATGAGCAGTTGGCTGATTAGAAGATGTTGTTGTCTTATGCTTTTGTTTCTTCTATTTCTTGTAATGTGAAACAATCTGTTTTGATTATAAATAAATTGTTGTTCACAATTCTGATATACAAGTGTAGTTACATGAGTAAATGGAAATTCTCTATGATAACTATATTAAGGAACTATGTTCCTTACAAACTACTCTTGTGATTCTCTCTTTCAAATGATCGCTTATGATTCCCTCAAAAATTTTAAGTACTCGTTTCACTCCAAGAAACAAAGTACAGAAAATAAAGTGACATTATGAGTAATCATGCTTCTGCACATCTGTGCCTTTGAATCCTTGGTTAGATAACTAAGGGTATTTTCAAATCTCATACCCATTACGTTTTGATTTTTCAACATACACAATACAAGTATTTCAAAAACAATCTTCATGATCTCAAAACATTTCATATAGTTTGAAAACAATTTTTTTTCTAATGCATTGTCTATGTTATTTCAGAAACATTGGTTATGTTTTCAAAAACAACCTTCATAATTTCAAAACATTTCATATAGTTTGAAAACAATTTTTTTTCTAATGCATTGTCTATGTTATTTCAGAAACATTGGTTATGTTTTCAAAAACAACCTTCATAATTTCAAAATGTTTCATATAGTCTGAAAACAATATTAACACAGTACATTTTCTTATCAAGTGCATGATTTCGAAAAGCATCATTCATGTCTTTCAAAAACCTTGTACATAATTTCAAAATTTATCTCGCATGATTTTAAAACAAATTTTTAAAAATATATACCTACCTAATACACCTACTCTATGATTTCAAAGGTATTATATATAAGGTTTCAAAAACATTGAACACATTTTTAGAACCCCATGCATAGTTTTCCAAAAATATTTTTCTTCATACATTGACTTCACCTTCAAATTTCGCTTCATATGTCACCTTGGCATATCTAGCATCTCAACTTCATAAGCATTTTTACTTCATGTTTTGACTTAAGCACATCCAGTGCAAGGTTTCAAAACATCTTCAACTTCTAAAATCAATATGGGATCTTTTTATCTTCACAATTAGACCCTTGTGGATGATTATCATTCAAATCAGAGTCCTTAATTGGATTCCTTATGTACCTAAATTCGAACGTTTAGGTTCCTTATAATCGAAATCGAATTTTCTCTTCAAAAATCTTTCTATCTTTATAGTTAGATTCTTGATAATGTTTAAAGTACCAAATGAAATCCAAGGCATGGATTCCCAGTGTGCTTTAAATACATGTGCTCTGTTAGCAGAACAAATTTCTAGTTAAGCAATTTTGTGGTTATGTGACTATGTGTTTATACATCTTATGTTTTCTTTTATGCATTTTGTGTTTTTATACTCTGGGTATTCGTTATACAAATTCTCGTAGAATCTTTCATATCTTCATATGAGGTATTCGTAGTAGGATATTCAAAAAGGTACTACCTTAAATCCTAAATGGGCTTCTATGTAATAGTTAAGACCCTTGGATTATATAGTACTATTCCATGATTCATAAGAGACCCTTTTAGTGGTCTAGTCAAAAAGATTGATTCAAAAATCTGGTTAAGAATGACATGTGATGATATAAGCTGAAAAGACTCCTTGGTTGTCTATTAAAATCATTTATTGATTTAATAAAAGGGACCCTATGGTGGTCTAGTCACACTCATCACATGTTTGTTCATTTGGTTTTCCCCTACACATTATAAAATAGACTGTGTGAACTATGCAAGGAATTATCTAATTATAGACGCGTACATAATTATGAAATTCAGTGCACGGAAACCACAATAACATTTATTATGTGTAAGAACCGATAATGGCAACAATAACGAAATGTGAACAATGTATAGGAGGTATGGTGGACGCACCAATGACGCTTCATATACTTGTATATAAGTATCCCTCTTACATTGCAAGCACGATGTTATTAAAGTTACTAGCAGTTCAGAACCCTAACCAATGTTGTTCGATCTTTTCAACTTCGTGTTTTAAACACTCACAAGTTTCCTCTAAATAAATTTCGGGACGAAATTTACACAAGTAGGGGAGACTGTAACATCTGTGCTTGTAATCATTGTGAACAGTTCTTTCATCAATAAAAGAATGTTATTTGATCCCAATGTTTGTTTGGTTGTGTTTTACATTTTTCATGTTTTGACTTTTATTCAATTTCAAACTCTATATCGCTTTCTGGAGAGTTATACGCAAACTGGTGCGTAAACGTAATCAGTTTAATGCGAAAAATACTCCGGAACATCAACATATACTTAACATACCCTAAATAACCTTTACATAACTTAGAAATAAGTTTTAAAGGCTTTGGTATGGCAAAAACAAGTTAATTCGCTTACAGGGACTAAACTTGACAAACTGCGAAAGTATGCCAATTTGAACTGTAACGAACATTCCGGAACATGACCATAAGTTAAACACACCTTAAATATCCTTTACATAGCTTAGAAATAGGCTTTTAGGGGTTCGGTATGCTAAAACAAACTTTTGGTTCATTCAGGGACTAAAAGCGTCAAAAAGTGCATAACTTTGCATTTTCGCGCATAACTTACGTTCTGAATACCTCCGGACATCCAAAAATTTATGTAAGAACTAAAACATTTTATTTTAGTGTTTGGCATAAGAAAAATCCATTCGTCGCGTCATTTGGATCGTTTTTCGCGCTTATGCGCATTCCGTCGTAATTAACCGAACAACGCAACCGTACGGCCAAACGAACCGACATCCGAGATATTTTTGAACACATTTTAAGTTCCCTATACTTTAACTTCATTTTAGAGCTTTGAAATGGGGTTAATGGGCCTTAAATGTGTCGGAAATGGCCTTATTACACAACAGGGACCAAAACTGCCAAAAATCAAAGTTTCTGGTCTGCAAGGTCCTTACGGACCTCAACATTGTGAGTGTTGAGGTCTGTAAGCAGTCCCCAGACAGCAGAAACTTGCAGAAACTTTGAATCTGGTCCATTCCACCTTGCACATGGTTTTGGGGCAATACCTTGGGCTCTAATGGTTTTCAAAAACCAGGGTTTTGAGGTGGAGGGTTGAGATTGAAGCACGGTTAACGAGGAACGATCTTAACGGCTCTACGAATCCTATAAATATCCCTTGCCTTCATTTGCCAAAACCCACAAGAATCTTGATTTGAGAAGCTCTAAGTTGAAACCTTTGTTTCATACCTGAGCTACTTGGATCGAGGTTAGCATTCGGGGACCCTTTGTAAGTGTTCCTTCGTTCTTTTATTACTTTTCGAGTCCGAAAGTCAAACTTTGTTTGACTTTCTGCATTGACCAGTTTATGGTCAATGCGAAGTTCGTTTGAACTTCGCAACGTGAGTGTAATCACGATGGTTATATTCCCTTGTGACTATGCCTACTGATTACCACGTTGTCTAGGCTCAGTGACGAGCCGTAGTTTTGGTCAAAATGCGCATTCATGCGTATTTTGTAACCAAACTACTCTTAGGTATCAAAACCGTTTGTTTTGATACCAAACTTGTTTTCAAACTTAGTTAAGCATGTTTTAACATGCTTAGCTCGTCACTTTTAGTTTTGTGCTTGTCTAGGGTCGTAAGGGTAAGCGATCTAATAAATCGCTTATACCTTCGAACCCGACCCATTTTGGTAAATCATTAGGATCCGACCAAATACTTTAGGACCATAGTATATAGGGAATAACCTTCCGAGGTTATACCCTATGGTCACATCGTTTGAGTAGTTGTATGATAGGTAGTTTATATGCCTTAGGTAAATTACCAGAATACCCTTTTCATGAGTAATTGGTAATTAAGCATATGTAACCTAAACTTTCATCACTTAATTGATTATGTAACATAATTAAAAATTTTAGGCATGTGATACTTGTCATAGGACTAGTTAGGCGAACGCGTTTCACGCGAACGACGCGTTAAAGTAGCATAAGCTACCTAAACGGGTCGTAAGCACTTAGGTTAGGTTTCATTTAGTATGTAGGCTTTGTTAAACCATACTACATGAGTTCCCATACTCATTTGGTTTACGAGCCCTCATTCTATCCGATCTTCCGATATAGGTCCGGTTTATTAACATAGTTACCTATATTAGGTGCCGTTTGATTCCGAGATCTCTAGCATTGTTTGGTTGTTACTCAAGGACTACTAAGAAATCTCAAGTGAGTACATAGACCCCTCTTTGACTGTTTTCCAAACTGTTTTGGGGTGAAACACATGTGCCTACTTGTTACTTTCATGCTTTCCTGTTTTCACATCATATACTTGCTATGTTCATTAGTACATTTATAGTACATGATTTCATTACATTTCATGCTATGTATGCCCGTTGTGTGCATATTTAGTACAGTTGTTTCACGTCACATGCTATGTATGTCTATTGTTGCATACTTAGTACAGTTGTTTCACGTCACATGCTATGTATGTCTATTGTTGCATACATAGTACAGTTGTTTCACGTCACATGCTATGTATGTCTATTGTTGCATACTTAGTACAGTTCACATGCTATGTATGTCCATTTGTTGCATACTTAGTACAGTTGTTTCACGTCACATGCTATGTATGTCTATTGTTGCATACTTAGTACAGTTGTTTCACGTCACATGCTATGTATGTCTATTGTTGCATACTTAGTACAGTTGTTTCACGTCACTTGCTATGTATGTCTATTGTTGCATACTTAGTACAGTTCACATGCTATGTATGTCCATTCGTTGCATTGTTCATCATACTTAGTACATTCGTTTCACATCACATGCTATGTATGTTCATCATACTTAGTACATTTATTATTCATTCACATGCTTACATTTTGATATGATATTTGGTTTGTTTTGATGAATCAATATACATTCATTAACACCGATCACGCCGTTCGTTAGTAGGTAGTGGTACCATAGGAATTGACAACTCCCGTTCCTGAAATCCTAGGTTTGTTTGGATCGGAAGGAATGACCGAATTCGATACACATAACTTAGATAAACCTTTAATTTGTTTAAGGTTTTATCGCCACAGTCTCAAGGCTTGGATGTACGTATTCTCACAATACCGCATAGATATTTATATCAGTATAGCATGCATTTGTTCCACAAAACATAGCTTTGATTTAAACCATGTTTTACTTCAATACTTTGTTTTTGTGCATATGGTTTAGTTGATATATTTCACTAGCCATACATATCATTTTGGGTTACACATTACATGATTTACATTTGACACATACACATTATTGACATTGGTTACACATTACATGATTTACATTTGACACATAAACATTATTTATATTGGTTATACATTACATGACTTACATCTTGACATAAACATTTTGACATATTATTCAATACATTTGGCAAATGGTTTAAACATAAACATTCTACGTTGATTGGTTTGGTTTGGTTTGAGTAAGTGATTTAAGTAACGAGGCGTGTGTAATATGATACAAGCATGGTGGATACGCCGCGGGTACTTCCTATATATAAGTGATTGTATGGTATTACATATCGTAGCGTTATTTGAATCATTTCAATTTGGACATATAACATTTTATACAAATAACATACTTTTCACAAGACATTAATTTACAAACAACTTATTTTATACAAACTCATTTTACATGGTTATTCATTTAACCATACATTATTCTCTTATTTATACATATCATCTGATCTTATCGTTTTTCAAATGATTTACAAGACAAAGCAAATTACAAGGTTTATGACTAAACATTTTCTCAAACATAAGTCATGAATTCTGTTTTCACAAAACCTATGTATCTCACAAGCATTTTTATGCTGACGTACCTATTTTCACATGTGTTTTCAGGAGATGATGCATAGGACTTATCAAGATACACATAGGCGGACTTGGGCCTTAGTGACAATAAAAGATGCAAGACTAGTTATTTATGTTATGTTTCTTTGATTGTCAAGACATTGTAACTCTTTTAATCAATAAAACAATATTTCAATTTCCATGTGTTATGAAACAATGATTCTGTTACAACACTCCCCGACGTTTCCGCCACGTTTTGTTGTTTTACGTGGTCGGGGTGTGACATTTGCCAACCATCTTGGGAACTTGACTTCTCTGATCATTTTGGACTTTAACAATCTTTCAACTTCCTCTTGGATGATTATATTTCGCTCAGGAGCAAACTTCCTTCTTTTTTGCTGAACAGGCTTGAACGACCTGTCAATTCCAAGCTTGTGAGTAATAATGTCTTTGGATATACCTGTCATATCCTCATGCTTCCATGCAAACGTTGACATCCTGCACTTCAAAAAGTCAGTTAATTGTTCTTCAATATCCCGAGGGATATTGGTTCCTGTTGGTGCACTACGTCTATCGACTACGTCTTGTATCGAGTCTAGTAGAGTATAGGTTACACAATGGCACGAAATCCAAGAAACATGTGTTAGACTAGGTTTCGCTCATGTGTCATTGGTCTAGGTTTCGCTTATAGGTCATTCAGGTGGTTTCGCTTATGTGTCATGTACATAAGAGCGAAAGCTGCATGCCTATATATATTCTGAATGGGCGAAATCACAACATAGTTGTAGGTGTTGTCTTCCGGTAAGTCACGAAGTGCTGCCGAAGTGTTGTTACAGCTTGTAATCGCATTCGTGATCAATACAACAACAGTTTAAAGTGAATCCAGCTGAAATAGCACCAAATCATTAGTTTCTGCCTCTTGTTTTGGATAGGAATTCTTCTGATCGACTCAAATAGGGCCGAATACGATCCTACAAGTGGTATCAGAGCTCAGGAGGAAGAGTTCTTGCCATTTCAGCTGCATATTCTGATTTTCTACACCTTCTTTGTCATTTTTGAAAAATTTTCACGGTAAAACCAGCTCAAATTCACACACAGCGTTCGGAATCGTGTATTAATAAACCCTTGATAGTTTCAAAACTAAAATCGACTTAGATCTTAGGATTTTCGAGGTTTCGCTCCAAGTGACTCGGGCTAAAGGTGACGTCATCAGTTGATTTCGCTCATAGGACACTTGTTGATTTCTCTCTTGTGAACCGGTTATCTGATTTCGCTTTTGTGGACAGTCAAGTGTGATTTCGCTCATAAGACTATTAGGTGATTTCGCTCCAGTGACTTTAGTGGTTTCGCTTTTAGTGACAATTTGGGATTTCGCTTATTGAACACTTTGGGATTTCGCTTATTGGACACTTTGGGATTTCGCTTATTGTGACTTGTGTGACAGCTTTGATATTTCGCTCCAAGGATCAATTTTGCCTAAACTTAGAAACTTGTGAACTTTGAACAATGGACACTGAATTCTATAACGCATTTGCTAGCCCGATTACAATCACACAGAATGCTTTGCATGAGAACGAAACCGGAACGTCTTAGAAACCGCCTAAACTCATGGATATTGATGATTACAACACATGGTCTGAACGGTTTGGAAATTGGGTTAAGGCGTATCATTTGGATGCGTGGGAACACACTGAGGAACCTTATGTTAGACCCACAACAAATGGTGTGCAGCAAACAATTAGAGAAATGAGTACGGAAGATAAAAAGAAATATCGAGATGAGAAACTGATGGTGAGTCTGCTTCAGCAAGCGATAAAAGAAGATATCTTAATACTGCTTCAACATGATGGAACTGCTTTTTCAATCTAGACAGAATTGGAAGCAAAATTTGTTGGAAGTGATGATATGCTTAAAAACAAAATGTCGCTCATGAAGAAAGAATTCGATTTATTCCGTGGTTTGAAATCTGAAAACACCAAGCAAATAATTGATAGATATTGTAACTTGGTGAGAAATATGACAAAACTTGGTATTAAAAAAGATACTGATGAATTGATTGAAAAACTTGCAGATGCGCTACCACATGAAACTTGGGGAACGTTTCTGATGATGCTGAGATCCAACAGAAAAGATTATAAAAATATATCACTGGGAGATTTCATCAAACACCTGGAAGCTCAAGAGATGGAGCAAAGGAAGATTGCCAGGATGAAGAATTACGATGGAGAACAATATATCAGCTTGTATTACAAAAGTGGTGTCAACGAAAAGTCAATTTTTTCTCCAAAAGTCGAAACTGCTTACAGTGAAAAAGATTCTTCTGAAAAAAAATCATCCCAGGGATCAAGGAGCACAAGATTTTCATCATTCGATCCAAACATTTCTGCAACTAAGAATGGAAGAAAACTTCAGTGCAATATTGTTTAAAGTCTTGAAAATGATCAAGATTATACTGATGAGGTTGCTAAAAATCAAATGTCTTTGTTGGAAATGATTTTAGAATCATATAGTAGTTATGTGGCCGGAAAGATCGGTAATTCAATGCTCACAAAAGAGGATTACGATCAAATAGATGCTGAGGAAATGGAATTGATGGACATTAAATGGTGCATGGCTAGTGTGTTGAGACGAGTTGAGAAGTTTAAACAAATTACGGGAAGAGATGATTTCCGTGATGCAAATGTTACAACTTTAGGCTTTGATAAATATAAAGTTACATGTTTTCGTTGCAGGGAAAAGGGGCATTTCAAGAGGGAGTGCAAAAATCGTGAAGCTAGTGGAGCCCAAAATCCTTTTGGAAACATAGATTATCACAAAAAGGCGATTTATCATCAAGTCACACCACCAACACCGCATCAGGCACAAACTGCACACGGGAGAGATATGATTGAAGGGTCAAAAAGAGCATGTCTAGTTAATCAGGGCAAGTATGATAATTTTACCTGGGATAAATATCTTCCAACAAACAGCAAAGTGTGTTTGGCAGAACAAGATGATGAAAAATTGGCTGAAGGTTTCAGTTGGGACAATTTTTGCCCAGATCAAGAACTTATGGCTAAAGAGATGACCAAAGACACTTCATATGCTAAAGCTTTCATTGCAAATGCCTACGATTTGAAATGAGCCGAAAAGTGCAGAAAAGTAATGGAAGCTGCTGAAGCAAGACAGAGAAAGCTTGAAGAAGAGGAAGAAGAGGAAGAGAGATTAAAAACTGAGGCAGAAGCTGAGAAAAAGAGAACAGTTGAATTTTTACGATCAAACAGAACAGTCAAAGAGGTTCCTGAATTTGAAGTCAAAGTTGATGCAGAACCTGTCAAAGTTCCTGAAAAGTGCATGAATTGTGATTCTTTAATGAAGCAGAACAATGAGTTACTGCATAACATAAACATATTGAAAGAATCCTATGATACAATGAACAGAGAACTCAACAAGTATACTGATTCAAACGGTTAACAAGTTGTGGCAATGAATACGCTGAAGAGAGCATACTTGAGACAGCTGGATGATGTCAACTTTCACATAAAGAAATGTGCTGATCTAGAGTTGAAGTTAGCAACACAAAAGATAGAAACTGAGAGAGTCAACAAGCTATTAGAAAGTTACTCATGTTCTACTTTTGTTGTTGACAGGATTTATCCAGTTGTGGAGAATTTGAAGACATTTGAAGATGTGAAGACGTCCGAAGAAAAGAAATCTGTGACAAAAGATAAAGATAAATTGAAGATTTCTGGTAAGAAACCAAGTGTGGTCTACAATAGATGTCCACCCCCGGTCGAAAATGGATTTTCACCTCGAAATCCAAATTCCGAATGAGTCGATAAGGCAATAAACTTACAATGGGAGTCTGGGCCGTCGGATAACTTGCCAGAAAATATTGATGTCACGTACATGTCGTCCGACCCTGATCATGAGTCAAAGTTGATAAAAAGTGTGGTCGATCAGGTGTTAGATAAAGATGACATAGAGGAGTCAAAACCAGAGTCCAAATCCAAGTCAAAGTCTGAGTCCGATACGTCAAAGTCAACAGTCAAAAAGGACAAACGGGTTTATGATAAAGAGTTTTTGATATCAAAATCTAATTTGAATGATGAATCATTCAAAGTGGCATATATTTGAAAGATTCTGACAAATTATATTCTGATGAAACTTTTCCAATAAGAGGTGTTAAAACTGAAATGATTAAAAAGGTTTTCAAACTAACAGAAATTAACATTTCTGAAATAAAAGATGCAAATCTTTCTGAAAAACCTAAACAATACACCTCAAGAGTGCAACAAAGACTAAACAAGAAAAAGGGTTACAGTTCTGGTTCTGGTATTCATAAAAAACCAAACCATAATTGTAATTTCAAAAAGAAAGGATTAGGATTTAATCAACCGAAAAATCATAAAAATGAAAAATTTTCTAAACCAAAAACTGTGTTTGTTTCAGGAAAATCTTTAGATGATGAGAAAGAGCAAGCATTCAGAAAGCAGACAAATCAAGAATTCCTTGAAAAGAAGCAAGATGAGATAAAGAAGAGTATTGCTCAGAAGACTACAGAGACGAGAACCTGTTTTCAGTGCAAAACTGCTGGTCATATTGCTAGAAATTGTCCAAAAACATTTAAACCTAAACAGGAACTCTCTGGTAAATTGAAAGAAAAAGTTGTTGAGAAAACTGAACTTACAACCAGAAATTTACAGGCTTTGAAAATTCAACCTTTGAGATTGGTGAATGTTCAACGAATGTGATTAAAAGAAAAGAAAATCTGATAAATAAAAAATGGGTTGTTAAGGGTTTAGGAAACAGTTCTGGTGATGAATCTGATTCCGCAAAATCAGAGGAGCCACGTGTTAAAGAAAAAGTTGAGAAATCAGTTCCAAAAGTGGATGATGTGAATTTTCCACCTCTGCGGGCTGAAAATTTTAAAAAGAAAGTTGGGAAAGTTGAAATTTCAAATCAATTTTATTCTGATAAGAAGAAATTTGATGTTGATAAGGCTTTCAACGGAACTGTGAAACGCATTTTTGGAAAAATGGTCGAAGGTAAGGCCAAAAGAGTGAAAGAATTTTATTCTTCCAAAATAAATGTTCACAGGTCGGTTGAAAGTAAAAATGAAGAAGAGGTTGTTACACCCAAGGAAGGTCAGGCTTGGGTGGATATATTTTTCAAACAGTAAAAACCTGACTTGCCGGAGATCCCAAGTTGGTAATCGTGGATCATGAATCGACATCATTTCTTATCATGTTTGTATAATGTGTTTTTGAAAAGCAGGACTTGCCGGAACTCCCAGGTTGGTAAGTGAGGAGTAGGAATCGGCACCTTGAGAATTCAACCAACAGATGGTAAATTGGTTGAAAAGGAGGTTTGAGTTGTATGTTTGTGATTTCTACAAGTGGTTCAGAATTTGAATTGGATTGATCTTACAAGTGGTAAATCAGGGACATTAAGTTGTATCTGATTTCCTACAAGTGGTTGAAAAACAATGTGATGAACCAAATCCCTTACCTACTAATGGTTTACAAAATCAACAAAACTTATTTTCCGGAAAAACCATTTTGATTAAAACAAACTTGAGTGTTTTGAAATCATTATGGGAAAATAGTTTGTTGTGAGGGGGAGTTCTGATTGTTTATGCCAAGTGGATGGCGAATTGAAGTGATTCAATATCAGTTGTCACGTTGTTGTACAGTTTGTTTTCAAATTTCCTAAAATGTGTTTGCATTTTAGGGGGAGTAAGAAATTTTAGAAAATCCAAAAACATTTGAAAATTTGAAAAAGCCAAAAACATGATAAAATTAAAAAAATGAGTTTCGTTGTGAAAAGAGGAAATGATAGTACATCAGTGGACTATCACAACATGCTAAAGAAATGGAAAGTTAAAAAGTGATAAACGGTCTCACTGATGATGTGCCAGTAGGTTTTTACACATTTAGTAGATTGTGACGAGATATAAACCTAAATTTCAAACTTGCTTATATCGTGGGGAAATATCTCTCGGATATATGGGTAACCCCCGAAATCTTGTTTGAAAGATTCCTTTTTCTGATATACTAGGTCTTTATACTCAGTGATATCTGGGGTATTATTCCAGGACTTCTGCTGAATGGAAGTTCTGACCTAGTCCTCGAATAATACTTTCCGCAAATGCTTGAAACATAGCATAAACCCTCAGCATGCTGATGAAACAATAAAATTGATAGTCGCTGCTGTTGTAGCTAAAAGATCTTCTAAATGGGACATACCGTAAAGTCGAAGCAGATATCTCTCTGCGTATACAGAAGTATCGACCTGAGATCCCTTGGCCCTCGCATTACCTAATTTATGTACAGATATCATTTGTGTTATAATTACCTGTAAGACTGAATATTGGGATCTGGATACGGGAGTATATTCTGAGGTGGGACACGCGATTAAGTTTAAGTGCTTAAGACATTAATATTGTATCTCATAGCAGTTGAACTTTGTGTGAGAATTTAAGTGGACCAGTATACTGACAATCTAAGTGAATCGTTTAAAACTTAAAATGAAATGAAGCTTAACGGTGTTGGTGATTTGTCTCATAAACTGATATGATCCTCTTACACAAACTCACAAAAAAAAATATTGTCTGTAAATATTTCTTTACTGCATTTCATTTCTGCATTTTCTTAATTCTACAAGTGGTGTTAGTTATTTTCTTTCAGAAAATCCAAAAAGATTTTAGTGTGTTTTAGCATAAATTTTGAAAAATTCAAAAAGATTTTCGACAACTGATTTTGGAAAGCTGATTTTCAAAATTCCGAGTGCTAAACATGATGAACAAATGGTTTGGGTGAAAGTATTTGAGGATTGTTGAAATGAAATAAGAAAAAGTTTTGCAATAAAAATGTTATTCCTGCAAGTGGGAAATTAGATTTGAAAATCTTATCCACAAATGGTTATCAGAAAATTTATTTTTGGGTAGAGTTTTTGCAGGTTGGCCAGGTTTTGATCCAGAGCAGGATGAAAGCCAGGTTATGATCTTGAGAATTCCAGACTACGATCCCAGCAGATTGAGAGGGGGAGTCTGAAGACACCATGATATTCAACATTTGAGAGAGAGGAGTTTGTTGATGATGAAAATAGAGAATGAGGATTCTTGCAATGACATATACTTCAGAGGAAGATCGAAGACTGATAAAGATTGTAGGTTGACAATCGAAGACTCGACACTGAAGACTCCGTCAACATCCGAGGGTGAGTTTGTTGGTGCACTACGTCTGTCGACTACGTCTTGTATCGAGTCTAGTAGAGTATAGGTTACACAATGGCACGAAATCCAAGAAACATGTGTTAGACTAGGTTTCGCTCATGTGTCATTGGTCTAGGTTTCGCTTATATATCATTCAGGTGGTTTCGCTTATGTGTCATGTACATAAGAGCGAAACCTGCATGCCTATATATATTCTGAATGAGCGAAATCACAACATAGTTGTAGGTGTTGTCTTCCGGTAAGCCACGAAGTGCTGCCGAAGTGTTGTTAGAGCTTGTAATCGCATTCGTGATCAATACAACAACAGTTTAAAGTGAATCCAGCTGAAATAGCACCAAATCATTAGTTTCCGCCTCTTGTTTTGGATAGGAATTCTTCTGATCGACTCAAACAGGGCCGAATACGATCCTACAGTTTCGACGAGCACCGAGATATCAGGATTATCCTGATCCAGGATAACTTTCTTCACATCCTGCTCCGAAGCTTCCAAGGCATCCCGGGCCCGCATCTTTAATTGCTATGCTGGATTAGGCTTGGTCAAGGATTTCATCGAGGATGTGTAGCATTCCTTCGCCTCCTGCTGATCACTATCAACTTTGACGACCCCCAAGGGGTTGGAATCTTGATGCATTGGTGATAAGTCGAAGGCACAGCCTTCATGTCATGGATCCACGGTCTGCCTAGTATGATGTTATAGCAGGATAAGGAGTCCATCACACAGAAGCGTTGTATCGAGTTGACCCCTTCAACATATATTGGTAACTTTATCTCTCCTACAGTATTTCTAGCTTCTCCACTGAAACCAACGAGCACAGTGGACTTCGAAGTAATGTCCATCAGAGATACATTCATCCTTTTCAATGTTTCCAGCTGAATTATATTGACAGAACTACCGTTGTCCACCAATATCCTGCGTACAAAATGGTTAGCCACATATAATGTTACTACCAAAGCATCATGGTGAGGATCCTGAACAGTATCCCTGTCATCACTATCGAAAGTGATCACTTTATCAGTTGTGAGAGTAGTCATCCTGACTGGTTTGTCTCCCCTTTCACTCTTAGCTTCCTTTGCATGTCTCTTAGCCGCCGAATACGAAGTCCCACAAATGTCGGATCCTCCTGAAATAAAGTTAATTATCTTGGCATCTGCTGGGGGTGATGCTGCTCGTTCAGGATCCTTCTCGGGATCCTGCCCTTTATTCTTCCTTCTTCCCAACAAGTCCTTCAGATACCCTTTGCTTAACATGTAACTTATTTCTTTCCTTAAAGCAATGCAATCCTCGGTCATATGTCCGAAGTCTTCATGGAAGGCACACCATTTGGATTTATCCTTCCAATCAGCTTTGGGCTGGTTCTTTCGAGGCCACCTAACTTTGTCTCCTAAACCCTGCATAGCATACATTAACTCAGGTATATTAACAGAAAAGCAGTATTCAGATAAGTCAGGATATTCTTCAGGATCCTCGTCTTCAACAGCATTCACTTTCTTGTTATCATTTCTGCCATATGGCTTGGAGCGATATGGCTTATATGAGGATTCTGATTTCCTGTTGGTTGATTCGTAGGTTGAGGTAGAATTCATCCTCTCTTGCATCTTCTTGTCATCTTCCAAACAGATATATCTCAAAGCCCTGTTACGAGCTTCGTCGAGATTCCTGCAGGGATTCATTACAAGATCCTGATAAAACTGAGAATCCTTTTGTAACCCCATCTTAAAAGCTTGCACAGCTGTTGCAACATCAAGATATGGGATATCCAAGGATTCTTGACTGAACTTGTTCACGTAATCCCTCAAGGATTCCTGAGATCCTTGAGTTATCCTGTAAAGGTCACTGGTTAGTTTCTCAAAACTCTGACTACAAGAAAATTGACTGTTAAATAAATTAACCAAATGAGCAAATGAAGTAATTGAGTGAGGAGGGACGTTTAACAGCCATTTTAAGGCTGATCCTGTCAAGGTAGAACCGAATCCCTTGCATAAGCATGCTTCCTTGAGATCTGGAGGGATAGGATTGATTTCCATCCGTTCCCTATACTGGGCAATATGCTCCTCAGGATCCGTAGTCCCGTCATACAGTTTCATGTTGGGAGTCTGAAATCATTTGGGATTTCAGCATCACAGATAGGATACGCAAAGCGGGATATCCTGTGGCTGTCTTGGGATACTTCCGGAATTGGCTGGACCACTCCAGGTACACTGGATATCATGTCCTTCAATTTCTGGAGCTCCCTGGTAAATGTTGACGTCATACCTGCATCCTGCAAAGACCCATTGTTGTTAGTAGCAAGAATATTATTATTTGGCACATTACCGATCTGAGGATTTTGGCCATATCCTGAAGCATATCCTGAACTCCTCACAGTCGACATCCTGACCGAGGAGGGTATCTCAGGGGTATGATTCTGAGAATGGCTTGGGACGATATTCCCCCCTGTTATCCTCAGTGTAAACTGCGGAACTGAAGTTCAAAGCCCTGGGCTGTATAGGAGTGACAGTTTCCTCATCAGGTCTACTCGAGCTAGCTTTTAAGAGTTGTATTTCTCTTAACAGCATTTGGTTAGTTTCCTGTTGCTGGCTCATTTGTTCCTGCACACTTCCAAATAAAGTTAGAATTTCATCATTAGAGGCTAAAACGGGAGCAGATCCCTGAACACTCCGAGTAGGGGTAACGTCCTGAAGTTGTGAAGAAACTGACATCCTTGGAGGAGGTGGTGGAAGCACCGAACCGGTAGTAGCAGAAGTCGTAGCGGACATAGTGGAGGAGCTCATGTTTGATCTCGAAGCCATTGAAAATAAGTTAGAAAAAAGTTTTGACAAAAGAAAACCGAATAATGATTTTACTAAAGTTTTTAGCAAAAATAGCATCACTTGCCCCACGGTGGGCGCCAAATTGTTTTGGTCAAAAATTACCGAAGCAATTTAGTGATCAAATTAGTTAAGTGAGGTAGTGTGCTAAAATTATGTGTGAAAAATATGTTAACCAAGTTAGTTATAAAAACAATTTCAGGATACGGCCTAAGATATAGAGCTGTATCTGTGATCAAACAATGAGCAGAAAAGTAAAGGTTGACACGTGATGTACGAGGAAAGCCCTTAATCAATCTAGATCGCCGGCACAAAACCTCGGGAGCTGACAATCGCAGCTGCCTTGTTCTTCTATTGCTTCAAATATTAGGATACAGTATAGGATGTAGAGCGAATCAACTAGGTGTTACAATGTGATTTGAATACAAGTGTTTGTGTGTAGTGTTTGCAGAGAGCTAGAGAGAAAGTGTTTGAAAATGTGAAAGTTGCGTGCCTTAATCTGATCCGCCCCCATCTATTTATAGTAAAACAAATATAACAAACTATCCTAAATAACCGGGATCCAGCGAATATTCCTCACTGGAACGTTGTAGACCTAGTCTTTCGGGTTCAACGTCTCTCCCATAACAAACATGCCCGAGTCTTGAGGAGATGAAGTCCATCTGACCGTTAGCAAACCCCAGCCTTTAACCTACACGTGGTTAATTCAATCAACCTCAGGATATCGCCCAGGATGTTAGCAATATCCCCGTCCAGTATCCTGGTCACATATAAACAATTAAAAGCAGGATATTGATCAAGATATGTATGCTCAGAAAATGACCCATAACACTGACCGTTACAAGAGCTATTCTTCCGCCATCAATGTCCTTATCCTGACCAATTTGAGCGGGTCTTCAGGATGACTTGGTCCTCATGAACGTTAATCCCCTGTAACCAACGTTTACAAGCAAATTGTTAGTAACAGTCAGGATACTGCCTCAGGATGTTACCAATATCCTGGTCCGGTATCCTGATCGTAATCAGCTATCATAAAATCAAGATATAGTATCAGGATATTGGCTCAGAATTTCACCCAAAACAGTGTGCAGACACGTAATCAGCTGAGAAACAACCAGAATGTTGGTTTATATTCAGCCATTAGAGAATCTGGTCTTCAAACTGATTGTTCCTTCCCGTGTTATGTTTCACAAGAAGAACCGAAGTCTTGGAAGGAAGCCTTAAAGGATAATTCTTGGGTTGAAGCCATGCAGGATGAACTGCAGCAATTTCAAAAGCTAGGTGTTTGGAAGCTTGTTGAAAGGCCGTTAAACTACAAGAAAATTGGCACACGTTGGGTTTACAAATGCAAGAAGGACGATCATGGAGTAGTCATTCGAAACAAGGCGAGATTGGTTGTTTAGGGATTTTTCCAAATCGAAGGCATTGACTACAATGAAGTTTATGCACTAGTTGCACGTCTGGAAGCTATTCGGGTCTTTCTAGCTTATGCTTCATTTAAAGGATTCAAAGTCTTCCAGATGGACGTAAAAAATGCTTTCTTACACGGTGTGGTTCAAGAAGAGGTACAAGTCAAACAACCTCCAGGTTTTGAAGATCCTATTCACCCAGATCGGGTTTGGTTGCTCAACAAAGCTCTTTATGGTTTACATCTAGCACCTAGGGCTTGGTATGCAACCTTATCCAATTATCTTCTGGAGAATGGTTTTCGACGAGGTCTTATTGATTGCACTCTCTTTATCAAGGAACAAGATGGAGATCTTCTGCTGGTGTAGGTACACGTTGATGATATAATTTTTGGTTAAACTAATGATTCTTTGTGCAGGCAATTCGAGCGTGTGATGCAAGAAAAGTTCGAGATGAGCGCAATGGGGGAAATGAATTTCTTCTTGGGCCTACAAGTTCAACAAACCGAGTCTGTGATATTCATCCATCAGACTAACTATGTTGGTGACATCTTGAGCCGATTCCAGATGTCTGATGCAACGCCCATCGGTACCCCACTTCCGCAGAATCACGGGATTACTCCGGATTTGAAGGGTGAAAGCATTAACTCTTCATACTATCGTGCTATGATCGGATCTCTAATGTATATCACAGCCTCGAGGCCTGACATCATGTATCCGACGTGCCTGCTCGCAAGATATCAAGCTAATCCGAAGGCTTCACATCTGTCTGCTGTTAAAAGGATTTTTTGCTATTTGAAGGGTTGCCCGGACACCGGTCTTTGGTACCCTAGGGATGATAGCTTCGACTTGATTGCATACAGTGATTCTGATTTTGGTGGTTGCAAAATCGATGGCAAATCAACAACAGCTGGATGTCAATTCTTAGGAAATCGCCTGGTCACGTGGCAGTGCAAGAAGCAAACCTGTGTTGCAACATCAACTTGTGAAGCAGAATACATTGTTGCCTCTAGTTGTTGCTCCCATGTCTTGTGGATACAACAACAATGCTCCCTTACAGATCACTAGAAATCATGTGCAACATTCCAAGACCAAACACATCGAAATTAAATATCACTTCATACGTGACTGTTTTCACAAAAGATTAATCGATGTTGTTAAAGTTCACACCGATCACCAACGTGCCGACCTGTTCACAAAAGCTTTTGATAAATCACGTTTGATTATCTACTTTTGGGCAATGGCATTAAGGTGATACTCGAGTAAAACTTCTTTGGCTAATCGTTTTTGTAAATATTTTCTTTAAAAACTCTAAAAATTCAAAAAGATTTTCGTTTTCATAACCTTTTAGCATTTTAAGGGGAGTAAATTCAAGAAAATACAAAAACATTGAAAAATGTCAAAAATAAAAAAAGATGTCTTTACTTTCTGTCTTTAAGTTTAAAAAAAATTCAAAAATTCAAAAAATTGGAAAACCAAAAATGAGTTTCTTGAAAAAGGAAGATGATGATATTCATTGGTGTGGTCGATCAACGTGTTCAAAATGTAAAACAAAAATATTGAGAAATGATAAGTATCTCTACTAACGTTGTATCGGTAGGCTCACAATCAGACTAAAATGTGCAGGATGATACAAACGTAACAGACTTCAAGTCAGGTGGGAACCATTCATTGGCATATGGTCTTGGTACCAAAATTTCATTTGATTGATTGCCGAGGTTCTGAGATATTCGGTCTTTATGCTGCTTATCATCTGGGTATCATGGTTGTATCTTTTACCGAAAAATAACAGAGACGAAGTCTAGATCTTCCATGATACTATACATACGTGTACATATTGCATTCGACCTCAATAAGTGATCAACAATCACATGTCCAAACAAAATAAGTGATAAAATATCACATTTATACGGGAGTCAAGTTCGTCTCTTTGCTATACATTGTACTGACCTGTTCACGGACTTGCTCCTGTGCCCTCATGCATATGAAAATCAAGTTCCTCATCAATAAGTGATTCTATCACATAGGGCTTGTTTTCAATCAAAATAAGTGAGTATCTCACATTCTATTATGCGGTCAAACAGATGATAAACGGTATACTCACCGGTAAGATGAACTCTCGTGCATACCTTTATACGGGAATGTGTCGTTAGTGGATGAACATCGACTTGTATGTATAATCCTTACTGTAAATCGTATCTCCTTATTATGATTACATCTGATCAGTTTGAGCTTATGTGGACAACAATACCAATAATCGAGGTAGTATACTTATCCAGAGCTTTAAACCGAACAAAAATCATGTTGACTAAGACTGTAAGCTGGTATGATTCCTTTTCCTTGAAACTCGCAAAAAGATTGCTTTTGTACAGTTGTTTACAACTTTTTCATTGCTTGTCGATTAGTTTACCGCGTTTTAAATTCTGTTTTAGTGTAGTTGTAAAGTTCGTTTTTGAATTAGCTGAAGTTGTAGCTTGGTGTCTTCTGCCGAAAGCCTGAAACCTACTTCATAAAATGTCCTTGCATTTGGTACACTCAATCAAAATGGAAATCTGTTGAAATTAACATAATCTGTTCAAAAGTGTGCAAAGTTTCAAACACTTAGTGAATTTTGAGAAAAAGGGCCGACGAAACATCTTTTGGTCGACGAAACTCCTTAATGTTGACGAAAGTCCTTGGTCAAAGTCAATGGTTTTCAAACTTGGTCAAAATTGGTCAAAACTGTTTGTGTTCACGATGAAACTCCTAGTTTCGTCGAGGTCACGACGAAACTCTCTTGGGCCCTTTAACTTTCATCATGGGCTCATTGTTTAAGCCCAATCCAAGCCCAAACATAAGTTTCGTCAAGCCCGTGTCATGTTTCGTCGAGATAGAAGTTTCGCCGAGTGAGTTTATATATAAAGGGGTCCCAGGTCAGTTCCATCATCACTTTTTCAAAAACCCCATACCTGTTTCACCTTCTTCAACACACCACCCCCCATACCCTCTCACCGACTCTCAAAACCTTGCATTTTCTTTAAGATTTTTCATATAATCAAGGTATACAAAATGTTTTTCTACATGTTTTGGATCTTTAGGGTGTTGTACTGTGCTTGAAACTTGTTGATAAACCCTCGGACACCCCATACTGGTTGATTTCTGCGTGTAAACCCTGGTTCATTGATTGTGTGCTGGATAAAACTAATAATCTAGGACTTGTATGTTGATTTGAACCTTGATTTGGGATGGGTTTCGTATAACAAGAACATGGGATGTTTTTGTTTGTTGTTTAAGATGATTTGGGAACATTTTTTGGTCAAAACCCTTGTCGGTTTTACAGTCTAGATTGTTTTGGTTTGTTTGGGTTTTTCCAAAGTGTCAAAAGTGTGATTGTGTTTAAATCGATCATCTGTTAACCGCCTGTCAGCGAAAACCCTTTGGTTTGAAAACCCCCAAAATGATGAAACCCTAACTGTGGACGAAACCTCCTTGGACGACGAAACCTAAGTTTCTTCAAACTGTTGACGACGAAACCCCCCTATGACGAAACCCCCTTTTAAAATGGAACAAGTTTCATCGAATGGATGTCGACGAAACTTCACTGGTCAATGGTCAATATTGACTTTGTTTGACCAAGGATGTTTTGTCATGAAGAAGGAAGTTTCATCGCAATGTAATGAAGTTTCGTCGTTCCAACACTTATAAATTTTCCAAGTGTGGTGCCTTTCACAGAAGATGTGTAATCATATGTTAAATGTCCATTTGACACTTGAACTTGCATTGACATTTGTCTAATGCACATGTTATACAATTAAGAGTTATTGTGGATGTTTGCAATGCAGATGGCACCGAAAAAAAGGAAACGTAAGGCCCTGACTAAGAAGGAAAACAAATCAGAAGAAGAAGTGATGTCCGAGAAGCGTCACAACTAGATTGCCTATCTTGATCCGGAAGGAAAGATCAGCGAATTGAAAGAAATCGCTCAATATATTAGGGAGTCGCGGATTAATAAAGCTGTTACCTTTTCAACTCCTGTTTACAAGTCGCTTGTTAAAGCTTTTTGGAATACTGCAAGCGTTGTGCAAGTCGATGGAACTGAAGTCATTCAAGGGCAAGTGAATGATCTGAAGGTGATTGTCTCACCGGAAATCTTGAACACTGTCTTAGAGCTGCAAGACGATCCGGATGCTCTATCCTAAATTCCAATCATGTGTACTCATGGCTGTTTATTATGGATGAAGTGTATTGGTGACATCTTTAGTTCTCAAATCAACAAGGGAGACTTGCCGATGCGTTATAAGTTCCTTTTGCACGTTCTTATTCAATGTATCAGCAACAGACGTGAAGGATATGAGATGGCAAGCAACGATCTTGTAAGACTTCTGGTGGCATTGGTGCTTAACAAACCGTTTAGCATCTCAAAGTATATCTTTGCCAATATGAAGGAGAACTTGATGAGAACTGGTAGTCGAACATCTGGGAACAAATTCTGGATGTATCCTTGGTTTCTTCAAATGATCATGAACATCCAGCATCCTAATCTTCCAAAAGCCGACGACGACATCCAGAAGATAAAATCTATGATCTTACAATCTTTGAGGATATTCATGTGCCTTGCAGCAAAGAGATACAAAGAAAGAAAGCCGCCTAGGAAATTGATCGGTGCTCTTGGCAAACCAGACTACATCGATCCAGCAGATGACAAATGGTGTCATGATGACAGCCAATCTGATAACGAAGAGCCGGAGTTAAAGAAAAGATGATAGAAAAGTTTGGTCGACCGGATACTGATTCGTCTGACAGTGATAGTGATGATGATGATGCTAGTGATGGTGGTGATGCAGGTGCTGGTGCCGTTGGTGCATCTGGTGCTGCTGGTGCATCGTCTGCTGGTGCAGCTGGTGGTACATCAGATGGTGATGACGAGGAGGATACTGAATCTGATGACAATCCACCTGAGCCCGGATACAAAGTTTATTACGATGAACGAGGTGTGAAAAGGATCAGGAAGATTAGACAAGAAAATGATCCGGAATACGTTCCTTCGGATACCGAAGCAGAACGTTTGAAGAAGAAGCAAACGGCTGTCCGTAGAAAGAAGAAAGCAAGAATGTACTTTGGTACTTCATCTGTACAGCAGTCCGTTCCACAAGAACCTTCTCAAGAAGCTGAAATGGATCCAAACCTTGGATTCACGGCCACTGAAGCTTCTCAAATGGTTCCTTCACCCCCAAGATCATCAGAGCCAATCCATGTAGTGACTTCAACTCCTGAAGATCCTACAGCGACTCCTCAAGCACCGACACGCACAATAGCATCATCCATTCGTGAAAGGACCTCACAGCCTGCCGCAGAACGCAGACAAAGTAGATTCGAACAGATGCAGCAGGATGAGAAGGTAGATTTCCTATTTTCTCAATTACAAGCTGCTGTAGGTCAAATCAATCGGCAAACGGACGTGATCAAAGCTACAAGAGCCGACATGATCAAGCAACAGTTGGAAATTAACACGTTGAATTCCACTGTTGGGCGACAACAAGCAGAAATCACTCGCCAGCAAGCTGAAATTGATTAATTGAAAGCTGAAAATGCTAATTTGAAAGTTGTAGATGAAGAGAGAGAGCAACAGTTGCAACAGATGCATGCGGTGGATAATACACATGGTATTGAAATGAATCGCATGAAAGAAAGCAGCTCTCAACTTCAGAGGTTGGCCGATGCTCTCAAAGAAAGACATGACTTTATGAAACAGTGGTACAATTCTCGAAACACTACAATAGTTGATAGGGTTAAGAAGATCACTGAAGGCTATGAGTTTCATCAAAATCGCGTCAATGTATTGTGGAATGATCGTTGCAAGCAACAAGAAGTAATGAAGAAAAGGGATGATGATCCTGAGGATCAGGGGAACCCTGACCCTTCTGCTACATCAGAGCAACCGCCAGCAGCTACCTCTTCTCAGATTGTTGTTTTCAAACCATCACAGCTCGAATCTGCTCAAGGAACCTCCAGTGGAACCGTTGAAGAAATACAACAGCTTGAATCTTTGCCTGGTACATCTTCTGTTCCTAGCACTGCTGATCTTGCATTGCAGGTTATACATCCTATCACTGGAGAACTTCTAGAAGAAGGGGAGATTATATCTGATCTATCACACGGGCAGTTGTTAGCTTTGAATGCGATGAAAGAAGTTGATGACGCTGAAATTGATAAAATACCGAGTGAGCCTGAGACTGCTGATGTTAAAAACATTGAAGAAATAGTGTTTGAAGAATGGTTAAAAGAGAATGTGGAAGTCATAGATGAGCATTTAAAGAACTGTGATACTTCTGAAAATGCCACAGATGCGTTCTCTGAGTGGCGAAAGCAGTTCTTGTCTAAGGTTTCCAAGCCTGTGCCAGCCGACGTTCAAGTTGATTACCTGCAGTATGAAAATGAGAACTTGCATGGAAGAATTCTCTGTTGGATGTTCGTAAAGGAAATCCACTGCGTGGCCATCAAACGAGAATACGGAATTCAATATTTTAGGTCGTTGCTGAGCATTTTGTCCTTACCTTTTTACGATGTTGCAGCTTTGACGAAGCTTGAGCTCATTAATCGCTCAAACTTCGAAGGAGCTACATTGTTCGCGCGCAAGATCAAGATGAACAAAAGGACAGGCTGGAAAGACAAGTCGTACAAGCCTCAGTTTCCCATTTATCAACAGATAGAGTTCACTTTAGATCAAGCGACCAACACGGCGCGATACAAGCTTGTGTATCAGCCCGCGAAGGTCATGGACAAGATCCCGTTAATGCCGATGAAGCAGAACTTTTTGGAAGACATGGCTTTGTGGTGCTACGACTCAGATACGCACGAGGCGGTGATTGTTTTTAATGGTGATCGTTAGAATTTCCGGATGTTGGATCCGATGTGGATCGTGAACATGTCAGCGGCCGACATCGACAAGTTATATCGTCACGATATTTTCTACGAAGACAAGGACGCGCATCAAGCTTTGCGATTTCAGCGCGTCGCTTGCTTCTGTTACTATCGTGGGATTCATGCTGGCAGTTCGTGGTCCGAGAAACACTAGAGATGGAAGATTGAAGACCGAAGACAGTAACAGACAAGGGAGAGTTTGTTGATGCATATTTTGGTGTCTGTAACTTGTCTTTATTAACGTTGTAATTTACGGTCTTTTATACTATTATCGAGTATGTAATTCGCCGTCGACCAAGTCGGATATCCTCCTATCCTACTTGTGTCCGACAAGTTGTCTCAGTTTGCTATGTAAAGTTATATGACAATGCATGTTGCATGTTATGGGTATTATGTTGTTTGTGTGTTTGTATTGTTTGCTGCAAACTGTCTTAACAGTTTGCAGCACATCAGCAATTGCAGCCCTCGACGAAACTCCCAAGTTTCGTCGAGTAATACATGACGAAACTCCCTTATGGTCATATCCCCATGTTTCGTTGTGATGGGTGATGAAACTCCTAGAGTTTCGTCATCCAGGATGTTTCGTCAGGCCCAAATGAGGTTTCGTCAAGCCCAGTTGATGTTTCGTCACTTGTGGGCCTGGGCTGCTATATAAACACTTCATGGTTTCACACAGAAACCATGAGAGCATACCCTGAGAGTTTTACTTCAAACATTGTGTGTATCTGTTTGAACCTTGTTCTCATCTAATCAATTGACTGTGATTCATTGGTTACGTTGTGTTGTTAAAATCTGTGTTTGGTTTGGCATAGTCACGGGGATTCCGCACTCGTGACCGTGTTTGTGATAAACAAGTGATTTGGTTTCGTTATCGATCCTCAGAAATCGGGACCAACACTCTCGCTGTAGATTTCTCACAGCCACTCTATGTGCCTCAAACTTTCAAGCTTCCTAGATTAACCAAAACCCTAATACAAAACATGTTTATATACGACATGTTTGCATACTGGGCTAGGCCATTCTCCATGACCACTAAAACTCTAAACAAGCTAAAAACAACTGCTAAGCACAATACAAAATATCCAAAGACTAAACTATTAAGTTGTTGTAACAAAATATGCACCAACATTATACATTTATAATGATGAAGGGGATAAAATCAAATGGTGGTAGATAAAGAGCTTCCTTCGGATATGCGGTTGTAAAATCGTTGCTTTAACGTATAAACTTTGTGTTTTTACGTAAACTTTGGTTTTGAATGGCCTACTTTGATAGAAATTGTGTTTTTCAGGTCTAGTGGAGTTTAAAGAGCTATTCGGGAGCTTTATGGAGCATCGGGAAGCGTTTGGGACCAACCGGGTGCAAGAAACGAACAAAATGACAAAGTGGGATTGCATAGCGCGTCGTCAAAGCACCCCGTCGTCAAAAAAACGCCATGGACAGCAGAATAGGGCATCGGCAGAAAAGTGCATCAGGAGAGGGAGTCACCAACGCCCTAACTACCCGTCGCCTACGCCCCCTGGAAAGTCGAAACACTGATTTTCGTTTTTAATGTGGTTTTGACTGAAAATTGATGGGTTATGAAGAAGGTTACGAATTTTGAAACACAACCACTTATTCTGGGAGCCTTCCTTCACCTCTAACCTTTCTCTAACCTCTCTCTAACCCCTAACCCATCTTCTATCATCTCTAATCCTCATCTATTACACCATTATCATCCACCATCATCTCCATCCATCCACACTCACCATCCAAATCCAAACCCTAACCTTCATCATCCCTCCAAGAATCAAGGTCATGGCTCGGTGTTCATGTTCGTCATCCAGTTTTCATGAAGCATCAACCATGAGCAACTAGACTCTTCGGGTTTTACCCCGGTGTATATTTTTGTATGATTTTCTAGGGTTTAAACATTTGTATTTGAGTTAATTTGATTTCGTGACAAGTTTCTTAGTATTTGAAACCTTTGATAATTGTCTTGCATTTTTTTCGAATTCGTAAATTGTCGAGTGATGATAAAATTTGACTTTGCGAAATAATTATGTGCAATTATGCCTTATCGTAGGTTAGGATTTACATGTTCTTGATAAAGAAGTGCATTGTGGTTTGTCGTCTATGACGTTGATAGCTTTTGGCACCTAAGCCATGTGACACTAAATTCGTTAATCACTATATGCAACTGAATCAAGTTAAAACGTGTAGGAACCCTAGCTTTTGCAATTATCGAATCGGGTGTGATCCTTGTTCCCAATTCTTGTTTTCAGTCAACTAATCCAATTATTGCAATAGTTAACGTAATCAGTTTTTTTATAGTTAATAGTAACTTGTCGGCTTACTCTGACCCTTTGTCAACTAGACAAACAAAGAAAGAAAATTAGCAACCTTTATAAGTATTTTGTACACTTGTTTGTAAATAGTTTAGACAATCAAACAACCACAGTGATACTGACTCTTATGGGTGAAATTCTGAGCCCATATCCTGACTTTGAATCTTGATTTTTTATTAGTTGTATATGATCAGGATACCGGATCAGGATACCGGACCAGGATATTGGTAACATCCTGAGGCAGTATCCTGACTATTACTAACAATTTGCTTGTAAACGTTGGCTACAAGGGACTAACGTTCATGAAGACCAAGTCATCCTGAAGACCCGCTCAAATTGGTTAGGATAAGGACGTTGATGGCGAAAAAATAGCTCTTGTAACGGTCATCATTGAAGATTGGCATGTTTTATGGGAAGTTACGAACATTGGTCGAAGATATTAATGTTTTAACGGTTATGGAAGCTTAAATCCCGGAGTTATAGTTAGTAAGCGCGTGGAAAACGAGTTGAAACAACCTTGCAACGTTCAGAAAGGAAATAATCTCAGTATCCCGGATTTTTAGCATAATATCCTGGATTTTTAGCACAATTAGTTAATTCTTGTAACTATATAAAGGAGATGCCAGATCCATAGGTCACAACTCAAATTCACCTACTCATTCACTCTCTTTTCTAGCAGCAATCACGCACTATCACTCATCACTTACAATCATTGTACCACTTAGTAGCGATCTGAGCATTCTCCTACATTGTATCCTGGTTATTCAATCAATAAGAAGAACAAGGCAGCTGACGATTGTCAGCTCCCGAGGTTTTATGCCGGATATCTAGATTGATCAAGGGCTTTCCTCGTACATCACGTGTCAACCTTTACATTTTTGCTCATTGTTTGATTATAGATACAGCTCGATATCCTGAGCCGTATCCTGTTAACTGTTTTTGCAAACTAACAAACCAACATATTTTTCACAAAGTATTACTAGCACACTACCTCACAAAACTAATTTGATCACTTAATTGCTTAGGTAATTTTTGACCAAAAAAATTTGGCGCCCACCGTGGGGCAAGTGGTGCTATTTCTACTAAAAGCTTTTGTAAAATCGTTAATCGGTTTTTGTATTTTCAAAACTTTTTGCTACACTATTTTCAATGGCCTCGAGATCAAACATGAGCTCTTCTACCGTGTCTGCTACAACATCTGAAAACGATTGGTTCGGTGCTTCCACCACCTCCTCCAAGGACGCAAGCTTCTTCACAGTCTCATGATATTATACCTACTCGGAGTGTTCATGGATCTGCTCCTGTTTTGTCCTCTAATGAAGAAATTCTAACATTGTTTGGTAGTGTACATGAATAGATGAGGCAACAGCAGGAGACCAACCATATGCTGATAAGAGAGATACAACTCTTGAAATCCAGCTCAAGCAGGCCCGCTGAGGATACTGTCACCCCTTGCAACCAAGAGCTTTAAACTTCAATTCTGCAGTATATACTGAGGATAACAGGGGGAATATTGTGCCTAGCCATTCCCAGAGTCATATTCTTGAGATACCCTCTTCGGTCAGGGTATCAACTGTGACAAATCCAGGATATGCTCAAGGATGCGCTCCAAGATATGGCCAGAATCACCAAGCTGGTAACTTGTCTGTTAACACCAGTATCCCTATTACTAATAATCTTGGATCATTACAGGATGCAGGTGTGACATCGGCTATAACCAGAGAGCTTCAAAAGTTGAAGGATATGATATCAAGTGTGCCTGGGATAGTGCAGCCTATACCTGAAGTATCCCGGGATAGTCACAACATATCCCGCTTTGCTCACCCCATTTGTGATGCAGAAATCCCAAAGAGATTCCAAACTCCTAATATGAAGCTGTATGATGGGATGACGAATCCTGAGGAGCATATTGCCCAGTATAGGGAGAGGATGGAGATTAACCCTATCCCGCCAGATCTTTAGGAAGCATACTTGTGCAAGGGCTTCGGCTCTACTTAACAGGATCAACCTTGAAATGGCTTCTAAATGTTCCACCTCATTCAATTACATCATTTGCTCATTTAGTTAATTTGTTTAACAGTCAGTTTTCTTGCAGCAGAAGTTTTGAAAAACTAACAAGTGACCTCTACAGGATAACACAGGGACCTCAAGAATCCCTAAGGGATTATGTGAACAGATTCAGCAGGGAATCCTTGGATATCCCACACCTTGATGTTGCTACAGTAGTCCAAGCATTCAAGATGGGACTACAAAGGGATTCCCAGTTTTATCAGGATCTTGTGATGAATCCTTGCAGGAACTTGGACGAAGCTCGAAACAGGGCTTTGCGATATATCAGGCTTGAAGATGATAAGAAAATGCAAGAGAGGATGAATGCATCCTCAACATATGAGTCAACAAACAGGAGATCAGAATCTTCACGTAAACCATACCGCTCTAGGCCGTATGATAAAAATGAAAACAAAAGAGTGAACGTTGTCTAAGACGAGGATCCTGAGGAGTATCCTGAGTTGTCAGAATATTGTTTTGATGTTAATATACCTGAACTGATGTATGCTATGCAGGGTTTAGGAGACAAAGCGAGGTGACCTAGGAAGAACCAACATAAAGCTGATTGGAAGGATAAGTCCAAATGGTGTGCCTTCCATGAAGATTTTGGACATGTTACAGAGGATTGCATTGCTCTGAGGAAGGAAATAAGCTATCTCCTGAGCAAAGGTTATCTGAAGGATCTTCTGGGAAGAAAGAAGAATAAGGGTCAGGATACTGAGAAGGATCCTGAACGTGCGGCATCACCTCCTTCGGATGCCAAGATAATTAACTTTATTTCAGGAGGATCCGACATTTGTGGAACTTCATACTCTGCTGCAAAAAGACATGCGAAAGAGGCTAAGGCAGAAAGGGGAGATAAGCCAACCAGGATGTCAACCCTCACAACTGATAAAATGATCACGTTCGATAGTGATGAGAGGGATACTGTCCAGGATCCTCATCATGATGCTATGGTAATAACTTTATATGTTGCTAATCACTTTGTACGTAGGATAATGGTGGATAATAGCAGCTCAGTCAACATCATCCAATTGGAAACCTTGAAGAGAATGAACATCCCCGAGATGGAGATTACCTCAAAGTCCACTATGCTTGTAGGGTTTAGTGGAGAAGCAAAGAATACTGTTGGGGAGATAAAACTGCCCGTATATGTTGAAGGAGTCAACTCAATACAACGCTTCTATGTCATGGACTCCTTATCCTGCTACAATATCATATTGGGTAGGCCATGGATCCATGATATAAAAGCTGTTCCATCAACCTATCATCAGTGTATCAAGATCCCTACTCCTTGGGGGGTTGTCATGGTGGAAAGTGATCAACAGGAGGCAAAGGAATGTTACTCATCCTAGATGAAATCCTCAACCAAGCCTAATGCAGCATAGCAATTAAAGATGCGGGCCCAGGATATCGTGGAGGCTTTAGAGCAGGATGTAAAGAAAATTATCCTGGATCAGGATAATCCAGATATCTCGGTGCTCGTTGGAGCCAATATCCCTCAGGATATTGAAAATCAGTTAACTAACTTTTTGAAATACAGGATGTCAACATTCGCATGGAAGCATGAGGATATGACAGGTATTTCTAAGGATATTATAACTCACAAGCTTGGAATTGACAGGTCTTTCAAGCCTATCCAGCAAAAGAGAAGGAAGTTTGCTCCAGAACGAAACATAATTATTCAAGAAGAGGTTGAAAGACTATTGAAGTCCAAGATGATCAGGGAAGTCATTTTTCCCAAGTGGCTAGCAAATGTGGTCGTGGTTCAAAAGAAGAATGGGAAATGGAGAGTTTGTGTAGATTACACAGACTTGAACAAAGCATGTCCTAAAGACCCATTCCCTCTGCCTCATATAGACTCGATGGTGGATGCCACTGCCGGTCATGAGATGTTAACCTTCATGGATGCATCCTCAGGATTCCAGCAGATCCAAATGGAATCTTCAGACCAGGAGGATACTGCTTTCATGACACCAACAGGTATTTACTGTTATACTGCTATGCCTTTTAGTTTGAAAAATGCAGGTGCAACGTGTAACATCTGTAATTGTAATCATTGTGAACAGTTCGGTTATCAATAAAACAAAGTTATTTGATCCCAATGTTTGTTTATTTATGTTTGACATTTTTCATGTTTTGACTTTTGTGTAATTTCAAACTCTATATCACTTTCTGGAGAGTTATAAGCAGACTGATGCGTAAACGTACTCAGTTTAACGCGACAAATACTCCATAACATCAACATATGCTTAACATACCTTAAATAACTCTTACATAACTTAGAAATAAGTTTTGAAGGCTTTGGTATGGCAAAAACAAGTTAATTCGCTTACAGGGACTAAACTTGACAACCTGCGAAAGTATGCCAATTTAACTGTAACGAACATTTCGGAACATGACCATAAGTTAAACATACCATAAATATCCTTTACATAGCTTAGAAATAGGCTTTGAGGGGTTCGGTATGCTAAAATAAACTTTTGGGTCATTCAGGGACTAAAAGCGTCAAAAAGTGCACAAGTTTGCATTTTCACGCATAACTTACGTTCTGAATACATCCGGACCTCCAAAAATTTATTTAAGCACTAAAATATTTTGTTTTAGTGTTTGGCATAAGAAAAATCCATTCATCACGCAATTTGGATCGTTTTTCGCGCTTATGCGCATTCCGTCGTAATTAAGCGAACATCGCGATCGTACGACCAAACGAACCGACATCCGGCATATTTTTGAGCATGTTTCATGCCCACAATCTTTAGGCATCATTTTAGGGCCTTAACGTTGGCTTAACGAGCCTTAAACATGTCGGAAATAGCCTTAATACACAACGGGGACTGAAATGGAAACTTTGGAAACTGTTGCTGATCAGGGGGACCTTAGCGTGACACCTAGCCCCCTTGGCGTCACGCGAGGCCCCTTCAGAACAGAAAAAAGTTGTTTAATCACTTGTTAACAGCCTTTCAACCCCCCAAAGGCCAATGCCACATGTCAAACTCTTGTGGTGGGGGCAAAATGAGTTACCATAACATTCCAACACTTGTACGGATGAGATTCGATCACGTTATCCAAGAAACAATCCTAACGGTGAACCGAAATCTATAAATACCCAACCCCGTTCATTGCAAAACCCACAAGAATCTGATTTGAGAAGCTCTAAGTTGAAACCATTGTTTCATACCTGAGCTACTTGAATCAAGATTAGCTTTCGGGGACCCTTTGTAAGTATTCCTTCGTTCTTTTATTGTTTTTCGAGTCCGAAAGTCAAACTTTGTTTGACTTTCTGCATTGACCAGTTTATGGTCAATGCGAAGTTCGTTTGAACTTCGCAACGTGAGCGTAATCACGATGGTTATAGTCCCTTGTGACTATGCCTACTGATTACCACGTTGTCTAGGGTCGTAAGGGTAAGCGATCTAATAAATCGCTTATACCTTCGAACCCGACCCATTTGGTTGATCATTAGGATCCGACCAAACACATTAGGTGACCATAGTATATAGGGAATAACCTTCCGAGGTTATACCTTATGGTCGCTTCGTTTAAGTAGTTGTATGATAGGTAGTTTATATGCCTTAGGTAAATTACCAAAATGCCCTTTTTACGCCAAAATTCATTTTAAGCATATGTAACATAACTTTTGGTATCTAAACTGATTTGGTAACAATATTAGATATGTTAAGGCATATTTTACTTGTCATAGGACTAGTTAGGCCTTCCGAACGCGTTTTACGCGAACGACGCGTTAAAGTAGCATAAGCTACCTAAGCGGGCCGTAATGGGTCGTAAGCACTTAGGCTAGGTTTCATTTAGTATGTAGGCTTTGTTAAACCATACTACATGAGTTCCCATACTCATTTGGTTTACGAGCCCTCATTCTATCCGATCCTCCGATATAGGTCCGGTTTATTAACATAGTTACCTATATTAGGTGTCATTTGATTCCGTGATCTCTAGCATTGCTTGGTGGTTATCTTAGGACTTCTGAGCAATCTCAAGTGAGTACATAGACCCCTCTTTTACTGTTTTCCAAACATTTTGGGGTGAAACACATGTGCCTACTTGTTACTTATATGCTTTTCCATGTTTTCATATCATATGCTTGTTATGTTCAATAGTACACTTATAGTACATGATTTCATTGTGTTTATGCTATGTATGCCCATTGTGTGCATAGTTAGTACATTGTTTTACATTACATTTCATGCTATGTATGTCCATTGTGTGCATACTTAGTACATTGTTTTACATTACATTTCACGCTATGTATGTTCATTTGATTACATACTTAGTGCATTGTTTTCACATGTTTACATTTTGGTATGACATTTGGTTTGTTCAAATGGGACAATATACATTCATTAACATTAGCTACGCCGTTCGTTAGTAGGTAGTGGTACCATAGGAATTAACAACTCCCGTTCCTGACATCCTAGGTATGTTTGGATGGAAGGAATGACCAAATTCGATACACATAACTCAGATAAACCTTTAATTTGTTTAAAGGTCTATCACAACAGTCACAAGGCTTGGATGTATGCATTATAACAGTACCGCATAGATGTTTGTATCAGTATAGCATGCATTTGTTCCACAAAACATAACTTTGACTTAAACTATGTTTAATTCAATACCCTGTTTTTGTGCATTTTACCTATGGTTTAGTTGATATATTTCACATGCCATACATGATATTTTTGGATAACATTATATGATTTACATTAAACATAAACATTTTGACATTGATATACACATTTGGTGATTTACATTAGACATGGACATTTTGATATGGTTTACACAATAACACTTGACAATTGATTTATACATGAACAATTTACATTGGTGGTTGGTTTGGGTAAATGGTTTGAGTAACGAGGCGTGTGTAATATGATACAAACATGGTGGATACGCCGCTGGTACTTCCTATATATAAGTGTTTGTATAATATTACATATCGTAGCGTTATTTAAATCATTTCAGTATAGACATATTACATTTTACACAAATAACATATTTTTCACAAGACATTGTTTTACAAAACAGTTTATTTCATATAAACTCATTTTACTTGGTTATTTCATTAACCATACACCTTTCTTTTATATAATCCGATCTCTTTTCAAGTTTTCATATGATTTATAAAAGAAAACACTTAACAAGATTCATGACTAATTTTTATTAAAACCTTTCTTTTAAAACCCAAGTCATGAATCCTATTTTCACAAAACCTATGTATCTCACAGGCATTTTTATGCTGACGTACCTATTTTCACATGTGTTTCAGGAGCAGGTGCATAGGTTTGATCGGGATACACTAGGGTGGACTCGGGCCTTAGTGACAATAAAAGAAGCAAGATTAGTTTAGTTGATGTCGTGTACTTTGTTTCCTTCGTTTAAAAGACAGTGTAACTCGCTTGTTTGATAAATAAAATATAACTTTGTATGCCATGGTTGTGAAACAATAATTCTGTTACAACACTCCCCGACGTTTCCGCCACGATTTGATGTTTTACGTGGTCGGGGTGTGACACAACGTACCAGAGATTGGTGAACATGATGTTTAAAGACAAACTGGGGGACACAATGGAGGTGTACATTGACGATATGGTAGTCAAATCCAAGAAGGCTGAGGATCATCTCCAGGATATTAAAGGAGCATTTGATATCCTGGACCAGTACAATATGAAACTAAATCCTGCCAAGTGCCGTTTTGGAGTGGGGGCAGGAAAGTTTTTAAGATACATGGTGACTAAAAGGGGTATAGAGGCAAGCCCGTAGCAGATTAAAGCTATCTTGGGTATCAAATCACCATCGAACATGAAAGATGTGCAAAGATTAACAGGACGAGTAGCGGCATTGAACAGGTTTATTTCAAGATCCTTAGAGAAATGCAAGGAATTCTACGATATCCTGAAAAAGAATAAGAGATTTGAATGGGGAGAGAAGCATGAAGCATCCTTACAGGAACTAAAGAAGTATCTCTCAACTGCACCCCTATTGATGAAGCCCGAGGATGGTGAACCATTATCCCTGTATCTTGCAGTATCAAGGAATGCAGTAAGTGCTGTTTTGGTAAAGGATCATGAAGGTCAGCAGTATCCTGTCTATTATGTTAGTAAAAGTTTATTAGATGTTGAAACTAGATATTCTCATTTAGAAAAATTAATATTAGCCTTAGTTATGGCATCAACTAAGCTTAGACATTATTTTTGAGACACATAGGATTCATGTTAAAACTAATTATCCTGTTAAAAATGTGCTTAGGAAACCTGAGATGTCGGGTATTATGGCTAAATGGTCAGTAAAGTTAAGTGCCTATGATCTAGTATATGAACCTAGAAATGCTATAAAGTCTCAGGCTCTAGCAGACTTTGTGGCTGATTTTAGTAGTGATATTCAAGATAAAGCTGACCTAGAAGTACAACAACTAGGTGAAAGTTCAGAATTTTGGATATTACATACTGATGGTGCATCCAACATAAGAGGTGTACGATTAGGGATACTACTAAAATCGCCACAGGGGGACATATTACCCCAGGCTATCAAATGTGAATTTTCTGCTACCAATAATGAAGCTGAGTATAAAGCTCTGATAGCAGGATTAGAGTTGGCTAAAAATATGAATATTAGATGTTTACAAGTATATGTTGATTCCCTGTTAATTACTAACCATTTCAATGGATCTTATGCAGTAAAAGGTGAAAAGTTAGATGAATATCTTGAAATTGTTAAAAAATTAGCAGGATATTTCGAAATTTTTACACTTGAACAGGTACTAAGAGAAAAGAATGCTGAAGCTGACGCTCTAGCAAACTTAGGATCTACTGTCACGATACTGGAGGGAACTCAGATACCAATAGTGCACATCTTGTATCCTGCAATGGAACATTTTAAATCTCAGGATAAAGAAGTAGCATGTATCCAGGATCCTGGTGATGGATATCCTGGGAAGGATCCTGAATCCTGGATGACTCCAATTGTGAAGTATCTTCAAGAAGAAAATATCCCAAAGGATGCAAATCCTAAGGCTTTTAGGATGAAGGTATCTCGTTTTACTATTATAAATAATATTTTGTATAAGAAATCCCTTGCAGGTCCGTACCTAAGGTGCTTGGAAGATCCTGAAACCAAGGAGGTACTTCAGGATATACACGAAGGAGACTGTGGCAACCATACTGGGGGCAGATCTCTGTTCTCGAAGGTGTTGAGAACAGGATATTACTGGCCGACCATGAGAAAGGATGCCGCGGAGTATGCTCAGAAATGCGATGCATGTCAAAGACACGGCAACATCCTGCATCAGCCTGCAGAACCATTATATCCTATCGTATCCCCTTGGCCGTTTATGAAATGGGGAATGGACATAGTGGGAAAACTTCCAAAGGCTCCAGGAGGAAAAGTTTTTATGCTGGAAATGACAGATTATTTCTCTAAGTGGGTCGAAGACGAGGCCTTCGTTCATGTCAGGGATCAAGAAGTGGTATCCTTCATAAAGAGGAATATCCTTACCAGATTCGGGGTAACGGCTGAGATAGTTTGTGACAATGGCTCTCAATTCATCAGCAAAAGAACTACTGACTTTTGCAAGAGTTGGGGAATTAAAATGATCACATCTACACCAGTGCATCCTCAAGCAAATGGACAAGCAGAATCCTCGAACAAGATAATTGTCAACAATTTGAAGAAAAGACTTGGAGCTAAGAAGGGAAAATGGGCAGAAGAACTACCATTTGTCCTATGGGCTGACAGGACAACTGTGAAGAATGCTACTGGGCAAACCTCATTTTCCTTAGTATTTGGAGCAGAGGCAGTAATCCTGACAGAGATGATGATACCTACAGCTAGATCAAGCCTACGGGATCCTAAATCAAATCTTGAAATCTTATGTCAAGAACTGGATACTGTTGATGAAACAAGAGATGCAGCAAAGCTAAGGATGGCAGCATATCAACAGAGGATATCCAGAGCATATAACAAGAATATAAGGACTAGGAGGTTCCAAGTTGGAGATTGGGTGTTAAGAAAAGCTTTTCAGAATACTACGAATCCTGCTGATGGAAAGTTGGCTCCAAAGTGGGAAGGACCCTATGAGATTGAATCGGAATCCGGAAAAGGAGCATACCGGCTTAAGAATATGGAGGGGGATATACTACCAAGATCCTGGAATGCTATACATCTCAAAGACTATTTCAAGTGAGTTTAGAATTTAATTTCTAACTCAAGATGGTATGGATTCTGTCTCTTTTAAATATAATTTATTTTATTTGAACCCAATACTAACTTAAGCATCGGAGGGGTGTTAGCCGAGCTAACACCCACCTTAGTTTAAGGTTGTTTTGCAGAATATGCTTCGGGATATAGCTCCAGGATACACACTCAGTATACTTTGAAATATTAGAGGATTGGCCCCCTCTCTCACGTTTAAGGGATCCTGATCCCTTCACAGGTTTAAAGGTATTCACCTTTCTCACGAATTGGGTTTAAACACCCCGCCTGGAGCGCAAGTTATCCAGGGATAGTTCAAGGTGGCGGGACCAGTTCATGTAAAAGTGGCTGACAATTTCGTTACTGTTGGCTATACCCTCGATCCTTAAGGTATATGAGGATTGATCACCCTCTCTCGCGAAAGGGTATTTTCATACTCTCTAAGGTTTAAAGGTTTTCACCTTTCTAAGTCTTGGAGTTTATACACTCCCGCCTGTAGCGCACGAAAATTTGGGATTTTCCCAAGGACACTAAGGGTTTATCCCCAGTACATTAAGGGTTTATCCCCAGTAAAACTAAAGTTTTTAACAAGATTGCAAAGATATGATAAGCTGTGATTACACACGTTCTTTTGTGGATAAGAAGCTACGAAGTTTAGTCACTAAGTGAAGAAATACTCAAGTATGTCATGCACTGATGCAATATCCTGCACAGACAGGGGACATCCATGCCGGGGACATTGCAAAGGATTCAAAGGTTAAGGTTGGAAATTATTGCCTAAGTGTTTCTGGTATGATTTATTATTCTTCAAGTCTCGAAAACCTTATCTAAATGATCTAAGTTTTCTAAAAAGTTATATTCAAACAAGTTTTGTCTAATGTTTAGAAGACTATCTAAATGATCTAAGTTTTCTAAAAAGTCATATTCAACCAAGTTTTGTCTAACGTTTAGAAGACATTTCATCAGTATCCTGACCAGGATATTTGATCAGGATATTCAAAACATGCCTTTCAAAATAAAAACATAATAAATAAGACTAAAAGGTCAGTTTATTATTATTGTATTCTTGGTTTCGTCTCAAAAAGAGACCCATCCACCAAGAACACAATTAAGTTTTTAAAGCATATTTACATAAACAGTTGAAGGCTTCATCCTGGAAACACAGGATCCCTCCACCTTCAACTGTCAAACTATTCTACTTGCAGGAAATTAAAATTTTTCTGAGTGCAGGACGACTAGATGGCAGGTATCATTGAAGGAAAACTAACCAGGATACAGGTTCAGTATATATGTGAACGGGATACAAGATCTGGATATTAACCTTATTAGGGAAGGAGGTTATGGGCTCGATAGATTCCATGAAGCCAAGGTCACCATAAGAGAAACCTTCGACAGCAGCAACATATGGCTCCTTTTTTCACCAGGACAGGCTTGTAATAGCTGTCAAGCTTCTCAAGATCGAAGAAAACATATATCCTTACCAGACATGTTGGAATGACTAAAAAATATATCCGTTGGAATTAGGATATCCAACAGTTATATTTTTGGGGACAATTGTTATGGGTGAAATTCTGAGCCCATATCCTGACTTTGAATCTTGATTTTTTATTAGTTGTATATGATCAGGATACCAGATCAGGATACCGGACCAGGATATTGGTAACATCCTGAGGCAGTATCCTGACTATTACTAACAATTTGCTTGTAAACGTTGGCTACAAGGTACTAACGTTCATGAAGACCAAGTCATCCTGAAGACCCGCTCAAATTGGTTAGGATAAGGACGTTGATGGCGAAAAAATAGCTCTTGTAACGGTCATCATTGAAGATTGGCATGTTTTATGGGAAGTTACGAACATTGGTCGAAGATATTAATGTTGTAACGGTTATGGAAGCTTAAATCCCGGAGTTATAGTTAGTAAGCGCGTGGAAAACAAGTTGAAACAACCTTGCAATGTTCAGAAAGGAAATAATCTCAGTATCCCGGATTTTTAGCATAATATCCCGGATTTTTAGCACAATTAGTTAATTCTTGTAACTATATAAAGGAGATGCCAGATCCATAGGTCACAACTCGAATTCACCTACTCATTCACTCTCTTTTCTAGCAGCAATCACGCACTAACACTCATCACTTACAATCATTGTACCACTTAGTAGCGATCTGAGCATTATCCTGCACTGTATCCTGGTTATTCAATCAATAAGAAGAACAAGGCAGCCGACGATTGTCAGCTCCCGAGGTTTTATGCCGGAGATCTAGATTGATCAAGGGCTTTTCTCGTACATCACGTGTCAACCTTTACATTTTTGCTCATTGTTTGATTATAGATACAGCTCGATATCCTGAGCCGTATCCTGTTAACTGTTTTTGCAAACTAACAAACCAACATATTTTTCACAAAGTATTACTAGCACACTACCTCACAAAACTAATTTGATCACTTAATTGCTTAGGTAATTTTTGACCAAAACACTGACCACATGCTCTTCGAGGATACGATACTCGACTTACCCTAGCTACCTAGGTTAATTGGGTTTTTGACTGATCAGGATGACACAGTCTTTCAAAATGGCGTCGTTGTAGGGGAGCTAGTGCGCTTAGTATTGCATTGCTTGTTCGATTTGTTCATATTGAGTAATTTAAAAAAAGGTAATTTTAGTTTTTTGTTTTTTTTCCTATGTTTATTTGATTCTACTTTTGGTAGCCGAGTTTGTCTACTCAGGTACATGTTTTGCAGGCACCGTCTTTCATTATGAATTCACAACCCGTGTGAATGTTGCGGGAGCCGAGACATTTATTGTTGTGCTATATGAGAAGGTTCAAGCATACAAGGATCAGGAAGACTCACTCATAGGTACAGATATGGGAGGGCGGATTGTGAAGATCTCAAAGGTCCATCCTCATATTATCCATACGTTAAATCACCGCCACCACGAGCTAGATCGGGATTACAACAACTATGAACCCGAGATGACACATTTCCTAAGTTACCGGGAGGAATATGACAATTACTGTCATGAATACCCTCAACCGGTATGCGAGGAGCCTCAAAATTCCATAATTTCCAAGCTTGATGAAATCATGAATACACTATCTTCGTTAATCACTATATGCAACTGAATCAAGTTAAATGTGTAGGAAACTTAGATTTTCCAATTATCGAACCGGGTGTGATACTTGTTCCCAATTCTTGTTATCAATCAAGTAATCCAATTTTTGCAATGGTTAACGTAATCGGTTTTTTATAGTTAACAATGACTTGTCGGTTTACTCCGTCCCTTTTTCCACTAAACAAACAAAGAAAGAAAATTAGCAAGCTTCATAAGTATTTTGTACACTTGTTTGTAAATAGTTTAGACAATCGAACAACTAGTGTAATAATGACCACATACTCTTCGTGGATACGATACTCGACTTACCCTAGCTACCTAGGTTAATTGGGTTTTTGACTGATCGGGATGACACGGTCTGTCACCTTCACTTGCAAACACCTGAAGCTACCAAGGTGTTCATCTTGTATACTTTGATTTATTTTGAAGAAGCTTGAAAATGAAAGATATATGTGAGCTTGGCCGAAAATGAGATGGAGGAGAAGAGAGGACTAGTGTGTGTCTTGAAGGTGTAATTGTGAGGAATGAGGATAAGGTTCTTAGACCTTTGTCTTATAATCTCACCAAACCTTTGTCCAAAGGATTAAGAAGAGCATCTCGGACCAAGTCAACAAGCCCATGTGGGGCCTTCATAAGGTGAACGACTTTAGTGAGGAGGGGGGGGGGGTCTTGATGGGTTTTGCAAGTTATTAAAAGTTAAATGTTTTAAATGTAGCATATAATGTGTAGATTATATTGTATGGTGTAAATTGGACAATTTAATATGTGTAATGTATTTTAACTAGCTTCATATTGTTAAACAATGTTAACTAGCTTAAAAATTTTGTCTAGTTTTTCGTTATCGGACCGTTAATATGTAACATGTGTAACTTGTATGGTAAGAGGTGTTTACATATCTGCATGATATTTTTCCATGTATTTCATGTTGTTTATGATGTTTAACATTATTTATATATCTTGTATAAACCATACAATGCTGAATTTTGCTGATTATTTGCTGAAAATTGTTATTTCATGGTTTAGATCGGACAATTTTAGTGTTCGTATATTTTCCGGAAAGTATTAACATGATTCCTTGTTTTCCCACTTGGGGTTTGGTATAACCTTGATGTTGGACCTAACTCTAAGTCCTATGTTTGTTGTTTAGGTGAGTACTGGAACCGTGCTGACATAACTAGTCTAGCCGGACAATCTACCAATGATCTTGTGCATAGTTTATATCTGTTTAGCGATGCGGCGAATAAAGACATGTGATATGCAAATGAAATACATTCCTTGAGATTTCTAGACTTATGAGACTTAAACACATTGTAGTTAAGTCTAGTGCACAAAATTGTATAATTAAATAATTATCGAGTGCACGGAATTTATCGGAAAATTTGCTTTTTGTCACATTTAGTACCTACAATTCTAAAATTAGACCTACAGTCCCCAACTTTAGCACCTTTGTTCTTGGATAGTCCCTAGGGAATTAGTTTTTCCACTTAAGTCCATGTAATTACAAAAATACCCCTTGATATTATAAAAGAAAAAATAAACAAAATAAATGAAACCCACTTAATATTATTAAAATCATTTTAAACACATGTTTACCTCCCTCTCTGCTTTCTTCATCTCCCCCACCTTTCTTCACGTTGCTTGGCCTAATACACAACACAACAACCGTTCTTCTTCATAAAACCACCATCGCCGTCACCGGCTTTATCTCCGATCTCAAAATAAACTCAAAGGAAAGTTGAATTTCCGTCAATTGAGCTTCAAACTGAAAGGAGTAGGTAGGTACGTTTTCTACAAATACATGTATACATCCATTTGGGTCCGATTTTGTTGCGAATACAGAAATACATACAGACATGAACCTAAGATACGAGAAAAGAGTTACATTAGGGTTCTCATTTGCTTCCGTTTTGTTGCACGATGGCGGGGGTGGGGGGTGGAGGCGACGGTGAAGGGTGGTGGCGGTGGTTAGAGGGAGTAGTTGTAGGCGGTGGAGGGTGGAAATGGTGGAGGGTTGAGGAGGTGGTCGTAGGCGGTGGTCATAGGCAGTGGAGGGTGGAGGCGGTGGTTGTAGGTGGTGAAGGGTGGAGGCGGTGGTTTGTAGGCAGTGGAGTGATGATTAGGTGGTTGGAGGCGGCGGTGATGGTGTTGTGTATTGTGGTTGCACGCAACCAACCATTTGGATATAGCTGAAAAAGGTGGCCCCATGATTTAATATTTTTTATTAGTGAGGGTATTGTAGTCATTTCACACAACTTAACTGAGAATACTAATTCCCATCTGCTTCAAGGACTATCCGAGAACGAATGTAGAAAAGTTGGGGACTATAGCTGTAATTTTAGAAGTGTAGGGACTATAGGTGAAAACGAAGCCAACCACAAGAACTGTCCAGGCACTTTTCTCTAAAATTAAGTCATAGGTGGACTTACTTGACCTCAAGAGTCTTAATCAAACTTTAACGCCAGCATAAAAATTAACACTCAATCGAGCTTTAGTCAACTTTAAAGCTACAAGTTCTAAAAATTACATCAAGTTCAAGCTTTAGCTATATAGTGCTTTAACCTGACTTGCAACTCTCATTTTGTAATATATACTACATTCGTCACTATCAATACCACTACTTTTCACTTTCTTCTAATGGAAAACATCATTAAAGAAAACAATATATATAGTCCCATATTATAGGAATCAGTGTTGTAAAAGTCGCTAGGCGGTCCCTAGTCGGCCGACTGGGGAGTTGGGAGTAATCGGAGTACTCGGAGAGTACTCGGGGAGTACTCGGACATGGTAAATATAAAGAAAATTAATTGTTATATATTATTTATGTGTTAAAATAAGCATAATTCATGTCAACTGGGTATAATTTAAAATGAAACATGTTTAAAGTTCAAATATTCTGAATACAAGTCCGACTAGTCTGAGTACAAGGCCGAGTAGTCCGAGTACAAGGCCGAGTAGTCCGAGTACAAGGCCGAGTAGGCCGATTTTGACCGAGTTTGACCGATTAGAAGTCAACAAACCATGTTGACCGCCTAGACCGACTAGGCCGACTAGGCCGACTAGGCTCCGACTAGGCCGACTAGGACCGAGTACTCCCGAGGCCGACTAGTTGAGACCGCCTAGGAGGAAGTTGCCAAGGTGGAGGTCCGAGGACCGAGTACTCGCCGAGTACTCGGCCGAGGAATCCGACTTTTGCAACACTGATAGGAATTATATATTAACTACATTAGTTACTAAACAAATAATATTTGAGATGTGATAAGGTTATAATCACTGCAAACCCACTTCAACTTTGTGCATTTAATGAGTACATGTTTTTACTACCAACACCTTAATTTTTTAAACAAACTACGACAATCATCTCATTATTATATATTTATAACCCATTTCAGATAGCTTTTCTTATCTACATGAATCTAGCTATGAAGCTATCTCTCTATGTATGTAGGCATGTATGTTTTCATTTGTTTGATTAACCTTCAATTGATAAATCTTTAATTATTTTGTTCATGACTTATAAATATACGTTAATCAATAAAAAACATTAAAAAGAATTATTATGTTTAATTAGTTACCCTACACAATATAGTGTAAATCATCTCTTAGGATATGGGGTATAGAGGTGGTGGATTGGATCATGGATGGTCAAGTGAGACATGGTTCTCGTGGTACACCGCCCCTTCCCAAATCATGGTGATTTGTATGCGTTAATCCATAGCAATCATGACTGTCTTTCAAGTAATTAGGATAATTTGATTGGTAATGGAGGATAGTAGATCATGGTACAGACCATATAATGTGGTGGATTAGATTAATGGATGAGGATGTAGTTACATGATACTGACATAAAAGGTGATGATAATTAATTGGATCATAACCACACCACATAGTCTTATCTAATACAAACACACACTTTAAAATTGTGGTTAGATTTCCTTCAATGGGTCCCTTGGATAAAAAAATAGCTATACTCAGACTTTCTAAATCTGGTAAGTGGTAACCCAACAATCTTAGTAATTATTCACCAAGCCTTCTGATGTGCTATTATATTGTCTGTATTGACTATGATGATATCAACTACGTCACGATACTCTCCACCGGGACCACCGGTAATATGTGGAAATCTCGGGGTGTAACACAACACTTCTAAAATTAGACCTACAGTCGCCAACTTTAACACCTTTATTCTTGGATAGTCCCTAGCATGGATGGGAATTAGTTTTTCCACTTAAGTCCATGTAATTACAAAAATACACCCTGATATTTTTTTTTAATGGCCAACAAACTCAATCCCGAGCACTCTCGGGGCACCCACTGGACAAATGGAGTACTCCGAGAGTAACCCGAGTCCACCACCAATTTCGGGGAAAACCCGGTAACCCGCCCGCCCGTAGGTACGATGGTGAAATTACCGGTAAAACCCGTTTGGCTCAAAATAAAACCGGCTTTATCTCCGAACTCAAAATTACCGGTAAAACCCGTTCTTCTTCATAAAACCACCATCGCCATCACCGGCTTTATCTCCGAACTCAAAATAAACTCAAAGGAAAGTTGAATTTCCATCAATTAAGCTTCAAACAGAAAGGAGTAGGTAGGTACGTTTTCTACAAATACATGTATACATCCATTTGGGTCCGATTTTGTTGTGAATACAGAAATACATACAGAAATGAATCCAAGATACGAGAAAAGAGTTACATTAGGGTTCTGATTTGGTTCCGTTTTCGTTGCACGATGGCGGGTCAGATGGTGTTGTGCATTAGGGTTTCGACCAGTTGGTGTTGTGCATTCATTTGTGTTCACTTTTGTTTCAGGTTAGTGATGGATGGGTGGTGGATGATGGTTCTGTGTTATGCGAAGAACTGAAAGGGGTGGGGGTGGAAGCGACGGTGAAGGGTGGAGGCGGTAGTTATAGGCGGTGGAGGGTGGAAGTGGTGGAGGGTTGAGGCGGTGGTCATACGTAGTGGAGGGTGGGGGCGGTGGTTTGTAGGCAGTGGAGTGATGATTAGGTGGTTGGAGGCGGCAGTGATGGTGTTATTTATTGTGGTTGCAGGCAACCAACCATTTGGATATCTCTACAAGAAAGGAGCACCTTTAGCGGCGACAGCTGTCGCCACTATTGATAACTTTTGTCGCCGCTATTAACTTTAACGGCATGTTTCCAGCCGTTTAAAGGCCCGTTTACGGCCGCAAATGCGTTGTTAAACGGCAGCGAATTCGCAGCCGTTTAACGGTGCATTTGCAGCCGTAAACGGGCCTTTAAACGACTACAAACGCAGCCGCAAACGACAACAATTTCGCACATGTACGGTAACGGCGCATTTGCATGTGCTTAAATATTTGATAAAATTTTATGCATATAACTTATTTACTCGTAAGTGGTTCATGATGGCATCCTTGTGCGGTGGTGAAATGTTATCCCATCCCATTTTATCGAACGGGATGGTCCGCCACATATACAGGCCGACCTCCCTTGAAAACATATCTCTTGCTTTACCAACGGGGGTATACGTGACCTGTCTGTCAAACGTAAGTGATGCAGCCCCCCCCCCCCCCCGCGCTTTTACCAGACGTCGTAGTTTCTCATTTTTGGCTTTCCCCCTAACCCTCTTCGAGGAAACCATTGCAATTAAAACAAAAATAATTAGTAACAACATTTATAATATATAAAATATAAGGACTACAAAATAATTTAGTAAAAGACTTACCATCGGTCTCATGCATGCCTCTAAAATAACCATCAGGAGGCGGTGGATCACCAGCGCCGTCACCCCCATGTCCCCATGGGGCCACATCCGCCATCAGATACGCAAATATAAGCAATATCGGAAACATAATCCCTAAAAAGTTACAAATGTTACAGCATGTGTATCTAATAGAAATTAACGGAAAGTACAACAAGTGTAACTCAAATTCAAATAAGTATTTCAAGTGTTTATCAAATACAAATTAATATAAATTACAATAACTTTTCTTAGCTTCTTTTGTTTTAAATGGTGATTTCAATTTTTGCGGGTATTTTCTATGTTCGTTATGTTTTAAATGATTATTTTAATTTAAGGAGGGTATTTCCCAACTAATATATATTTGTCAAACTTAAATATAAATGTTTTTAAACCTAAACACAAACTTACTAATTATCAAACTTAAACTTTTTTTTTTCAAACCTACACATAAACAACATTCAAATTATCATCTTAAATATATTTTTTTCTCAAACCTAAACATAAACATAGAAATTATCAACTTAAACATATTTTTTTTTTCAAACATGACCATAAATATAGAAATCATGAAACTTAAACATAATTTATGCATATTAACACATACTTTATACATACTTACATACACAAATTTACATACTTTATATACACATATTAACATACTACCAACACACATACATACATACTTACAAACACACATTTTGATCAAAACCACAAAATTTATACATACACATTTGCATACTTTATATAAACATACATATTAACATACACATTTTCATCAATTGCAAACATTTACATGCATAATTGTTCATCATTTACATACACCTAGATACATTCATTCATAGACTTACATACCCATATACATGCTTACATACACCTACATACACATACTTACACCTACATACACAAATATATACACCTACATATACTCATTTTCACCAAATACACATACATTATACATTTTCACAAACATTTACATACGAACATACATCCTTACATACACCTACATACACCTACATACACATACATACACCTACATATACTCATTTTCACCAAATACACCTACATTATACATTTTCACAAACATTTACATACAAACATACATCCTTAGATACACATTTACATACCTAAACAAAAAATTATACAATTTCTAAACTTTGAAAAAAATTCATATAAAACTAACCGTAATTTCAAGTTTTCAAGTAGATGTAGACCGCGGAGACGAGGTGGTGACCGGAGAGGTGATGGTGGTGAGCCGATTTTTCTAGCATAAACAAAAAAACACACAAAAATTATAGACTATAACATATAATTAACAAAATAGAGAAGAAATTTAACAACATACAAACTTAAACTAAGCGATTTGGGGATAAATCGCCTGATTCCGTCGCCTGAGAGCAGAAGAAAAGGGGGGAAAGTAAGGAAAGAGAGAAAAAATCCCGCTGTGCAGAGTTTATATCGTCTGGGCATTACCGGCGACAACCTGTCGCCGCTATTGGTTTAATCATCGCCGCTATTGGTCTAATCTCCACCCAGTCGTTGGATCGTGATAAGATTTCAGTGGCTGGTGTTTGATGAGGGACCACAGATCTTTAGCGGAGACAAGCCGTCGCCGCTAATACCCTAATACATGTCGCCACTATTGGTTCTTAAGTCCCCAACCGTTGGATCAGGGTAAGGATCAACGGCTGGGGATTGATGTTAGGTGGTGGGACGCGGATCGACCAATAGGGCGACATTTGGCCTGTCGCCGCTAAAGGTGTTCCTTTCTTGTAGTGTATAGCTGAAAAAGGTGGCCCCATGATTTAATATTATTTATTAGTGAGGGTATTGTAGTCATTTCACACAACTTAACTGAGAATACTAATCCTCATCTGCTTCAAGGACTATCCAAGAACGAAAGTGGAAAAGTTGGGGACTATAGCTGTAATTTTAAAAGTGTAGGGACAATAGGTGAAAACGAAGCAAAGCACAAGAACTATCTAGGCACTTTTCTCTAAATTCAACTCATAGGTGGACTTGAACTCAGGAATCTTAATCAAACTTTAACGCCAGCATAAAAATTAACACTCAATCGAGCTTTAGTCAACTTTAAAACGACAGCTTCTAAAAATTACATCAAGTTCAAGCTTTAGCTATATAGTGCTTTAACCTGACTTGCAACTTTCATTTTGTAATATATACTTCATTCGTCACTATCACTAGCACTACTTTTCACTTTCTTCTAATGGAAAACATCATTAAAGAAAACAATATATATAGTCCCATAATATAGGAATTATATACTAACTACATTAGTTACTAAACAAATAATATTTGAGATGTGATAAGGTTATAATCACTGCAAACCCACTTCAACTTTGTGCATTTAATGAGTACATGTTTTTACTACCAACACCTTAATTTTTTTAAACAAACTACGACAATCACCTCATTATTATTTGTAACCCATTTCAGATAGCTTTTCTCATCTACATGAATCTAGCTATGAAGCTATCTCTCTATGTATGTAGGCATGTATGTTTTCATTTGTTTGATTAACCTTCAATTGATAAATCTTTAATTATTTTGATATTGACTTATAAATATACGTTAATCAATAAAAGACATTAAAAAGAATTATTATGTTTAATTTGTTACCCTACAGAATATAGTGTAAATCATCTCTTAGGCCATGGGGTATAGAGGTGGTGGATTGGATCATGGATGGTCAAGCGAGACATGGTTCTCGTGGTACACCGCCTGTAGGATCATTTTCAGACCCAAACGAGTCGATCCGAAGAGTTTATCTCTATAAGAAAGGCTGAATCAGACGTATTGAGTTCAATTCAGCTGAAATATCACTTTAAACTGTCCGTATATTGATTATAGATCAATTACAAGTCTGTGGACACTTCGGCAGCACTTCGTTACACTGACCGGAACTTTTACAAATGAATCAGCACTCAAGGTATATATAGGAGGAGTGATTTCGTTTGAAAGTGTCAAGATGCGTTTCAAACGAAATTACTTTAGTTAATTTCGTTTGAATCATCACATGACACCTTCAAACGAAATTAGTTCAAATATATGTAAACTCTCCTATTTTCCTCGTATAACGTGCCCTAATCTATCATTCTACATACAAGACTCGGTACAAGACGAAGTCGACAGACGCATGCACCAACAGACTCCCCCTCGAATGTTGACGAGTCTTCAGTGTCGAGTCTTCGGTTCTCAAACCTTCAGTCTTTATCAGTCTGCTTGCTCTCTCCAAAAATTCTCCAATGTAAGCATCTTCAATCAATCTCTTTCTCTTTCTCGTAATCTTCAGTCTGAATCTGTCTCTACAATCTTCAAACTCTCTCTTGATATCCTCAGACTCCCCCTTTCGCTAAGCTGGGATCGCAGTCTGGAATTCACTTTCTACAGGTTCTCAGATCGTAACATGGCACTCATCTAACTCAGGTATCGGAACCTGACTAAACTGCACAAATCTCTACCCAAAAATAAGTTTCACAAATTTAAAATTTTACAAATTTAGAAACTACTTCTATGTATCATTCAAAAATGATTTAATCTTTAATAATCACTTGAAAACACAACTTCTTCATACATTCTTTCCCAAACCAGTTCATCAAGTTTAGCACTTGGAATTTTGAAAATCAGCTCTCCAACATCAGTTGTCGAAAATCTTTTTGAATTTTTCAAAAATTTATGCTAAAACACACTAAAATCTTTTTGGATTTTTTAATTTAATGAAATGCAATAAAGAAATATTTACAAACACTATTTTTGTGGGTTTGTGTAAGAGGATCATATCAGTTTTTGAGACACATCACCAACACCGTTAAGCTTTACACATTTTAAATTCTAAACGATTCACATAGGTTAACGATATTGTTGTCCACTTAAACTCAATCTAAAAACTTTCGAAAAGCTAACTGATACGTTAAGGTATATTAAATTTGCACTAAGTTCTTATTAACCCCACGATCTCAGCATATCCCCTCATCATGCAATACACTGACTCAAGTAATGCCTTTAAACTTTTATCAACTGTGATTTGTGCGAAAACAAAACAAAATGTTTAAACATTAACAATCAGGTCGATACTTCCGTATATGCAGAGAAAGTCCAATGTTTAAACAAAATAAGAAAATAAAAATAAGTTGAAGTTGTTTAGGCTTTAACCACCAGGTCGATACTTTCGTATACGCAGAGGAGGTCCAAAGCTTAAACGAAACACCAAAGAAAATAAAGTAGAACGTTTAGGCAATAACATCCAGGTCGATACTCACGTATACGCAGAGGATGTCGAATGCTTAAACAAAATAAAGAAATAAAACAAGTTTAAATCTTTACAAAATAAAATGCACAATCACAGCGACTTTTCAGCAAAGTTGTGAAAGTTCACAAACTTAACCAGTTTTATGTATTTTGACAATCAGCGATTACTGAGTTGGCACACAATTAAGAAGGACAAACCTAAGTACTATGCTTTCGACCATGTTTCCCACTAGAATTAGGCTTTTTCATTTAAGTTTGTATCGTTATCGCAAATCTACTAGTCTAGCTGAGCCTATCGTCACATCTTTAGTGAGACCGTTTATCACATTTTATCTTTCCATTTCTTTAGCATGCTGTGATCGTCCACTGATGTACTATCATTTCCTCTTTTTCACAACAAAACTCATTTTTGATTTTATCATGTTTTTGGCTTTTTCAAATTTTCAAATGTTTTTTGATTTTCTGAAATTTCTTGCTCCCCTAAAATTCAAACACATTTAAAGGAAATTTGAAAACAAACTGTACAAGTAAGTTGTCAACTGATATTGAATCACTTCAATTCGCCATCCACTTGGCATAAACAATCAGAACTCCCCCTCACAACAAACTATTTTCCCATTGATTTCAAAACACTTAAGTTTGTTTTAATCAAATGGTTTTTCCGGAAAATTAGTTTAGTTGATTGATTTTACCAATTTTAGGTTAGGGGTTTAGTTCATCACATTGTTTTTCAACCACATACCACTTGTAGGAAAATGCAAGTACAACTTAATGTCCTTGATTTTCCACTTGTAAGTAAAAACCTTTTTCAACCGCATGGCTTACCAACCAACACCACATGTAGGTTGAATTCTCAAGATGCCGATTCCTACTCCTCACTTACCAACCTGGGAGTTCCGGCAAGTCACACTTATCAAAATTTACAATTTTCACAAACAATTTAAGAAAGATGCCGATTCATGCTCCGCGATTACCAACTTGGGAGCTACGGCAAGTCAGATTTTTATTCTTTGAAAAATATAGACACCCAGGCCTGACCATCCTCGGGTGTAACAACTTCTTTTTCATCTTTACTTTCAACAGACTTGTGAACATTCCTTTTGGAAGCATAGAATTCTTTCACTCCTTTGGCCTTACCATCGACCATTTTTCCAAAAATGTGTTTCACATTTCCATTGAAAGTTTTTTCAACATCAAATTTATTCTTCTCAGAATAAAATTGATTTGAAATTTCAACTTTTCCGATTTTAGATTTCAAATTCTCAGTCCGCAATGGTGGAAAATTCTCATCATCCAATGGTGGAACCGTTATCTCCTTCTTCAGAACAACCTGTGGCTCCTCTGATTTTGTGGAATCAGATTCATCACCAGAATTATCACTTGAATTCTTAACAACCCATTTTTGGTTATTAAGTTTCACTTTTCTCTTGAAAACATTTTTCGAACATTCACCAACCTCATAAATTGAATTCTTAAAAACTTTGAATCTGTTTGTTGGTAATTCGGTTTTCTCAACAAGTTTTTCTTTTAGTTTACCAGAGACTTCCCGTTTTGTTTGTATTGCCTTTGGACAATTCCTGGCAATGTGACCAACCGTTTTACATTGAAAACAGGTTCTAGTCTCTATCTTCTTCTGAGCCAAGTTTTTCTTCATTTCATCTTGCTTCTTGGCAAGGAAATTTTTGTTCGTTTGCTTTCTGAACGCTTGCTCCTTCTCTTCTTCAGTCGTTTTCCCTGAAACAAAAACAGTTTTTGGTTTATAAATTTTCTCATTTATATAATTTTTCGGTGCAAAAAAACCAAGTCCTCTCTTTTTGAAATTACCGTTATAGTTTGGTTTCTTTTGAAAACCAGAACCAGAACTGTAACCTTTTTTCTTGTTTAAACGTTGTTGAACTCTTGAGGTGTAATATTTAGGTTTTTCAGAAAGATTTGCATTCTTTATTTCAGAAATATTAATTTCTGTTAGTTTGAAAACCTGTTTAATCATTTCTGGTTTAACACCTCTTATTGGAAAACCTCATCAGAATATAATTTGTCAGAATCTTTCAAAGTATATGCTACTTTGATCGGTTCGTCATCCAAATTAGATTTTGATAACAAGAACTCTTTATTATACACCCGTTTTCCCTGTTTGACTTTTTGACTTGACGTGTCGGACTTTGACTTTGACTCTGATTTTGACTCCGACATTGACTCCTCTGTTTCATCCTTATCCAATTTTGCTGCTTGATCCCTGAGATGAACTTTCTGAAGAACCTTTTACATTGAAAGCAATTCCAACTTTTGGAGAAAGATTTGTCTTTTCACTAACACCACCTTTGAAGTACAATCCGATGTCTTGTTCTCCATCATAATTCTTCATTCTAGCGATCTTTCTTTGCTCCATCTCTTGAGCTTCAAAATGTTTGATGAACCCACCCAGTGTTAGCTCACTATATTCCTTTCTATCATTTCTCAACATCATCAAAAAACGTTCCCTAAACATCATGTGGCAACGCATCAGCCAACTTCTCAATCAACTCATATTTATTTTTGTTGATGCCCAATCTTGTCATATTTTTCACCAAATTACAATATCTTTCAATAATCTGCTTGGTGCTTTCCGTTCTCAAACCACGAAATAGATCAAATTCTTTCTTCATAAGTGACATCTTGTTCCTGAGCATATCTTCACTTCTAAGGGACTTTGCTTCTAATTCTTTCCAAATCGAATATGCACTACCATTGTGTTGAAGTAAGATTAAGATATCTTCTTTAATCACTTGTTGTAACAAACTAATCATCAATTTCTCATCTTTGTATTTCTTTTTCTCCACATCACTTAATTCTCTAATTGGTATTTTCACCTGATTATTCCCGATTGGTCTAACATATTGAACTTCCGTATGTTCCCATGCATCTAGGTGATAAGCTTCCACCCAGTTACCAAAACGTTCAGACCATCCACTAAAATCATCAATATCCATAAGCTTCGGTGGTTTTTGCATAGTTCCCGTTACATTTTCAAGCATCGTATTTTGAGCTACAGTCATCGGACTAGCAAACGCATTATAAAACTCGTTCTCCATGTTTCAGTTTTCAAAGATTCACAAACAGACTGTTTCAAACGGAATACCAAAGTCAAACGAAATCCCTCTTCAAACTAAATAGCTTTCCTCAAACGAAATCAAACACTTTCAAACAATATATCTAATTTCGTTTGAAACCCCAACTATCTCAAACGAAATTCCTGAATTTGATGGACTTTCAAACGAAATTGCAGCTTTGAAACGGAATTCTCAAACGGAATTTGGTCCTCAAACGGAATTACTCAATTTTTCAAACGAAATTCCTAGTTCAAACGGAATTACCCATGATTTTCAAACGGAATCAGTCAAATGATGCAATCTCAAACAAAATTAACAAGTCTCTTCAAACGAAATCAGCATGATGTCAACAATTCGATCTGATTTTGGTCCAATTGATCAAGTTTTAATTCGATTTTAGTTCTGAAACTTTCTAGGGTTTGTTAACACAACATTACGCACATGATATGTGAAAATCAGACATTTTTAACCGTGGAAACTTGTTTAATTGTGAAAAGAAGGTGTAGAAAACAGATTTTGCAGCTGAAATGGTTAGAACTCTTACTCCTGAGCTCTAATACCACTTGTAGGATCGTTTTCAGACCCAAACGAGTCGATCAGAAGAGTTTATCTCTATACGAAAGGCGGAATCAGACGTATTGAGTTCAATTCAGCAGAAATATCACTTTAAACTGTCCGTATATTGATTATAGATCAATTACAAGTCTGTGGACACTTCGGCAGCACTTCGTTACACTGACCGGAACTGTTACAAATGAATCAGCACTCAAGGTATATATAGGAGGAGTGATTTCGTTTGAAAGTGTCAAGATGCATTTCAAACGAAATTATTTTAGTTAAATTCGTTTGAATCATCACATGACACCTTCAAACGAAATTAGTTCAAATATATGTAAACTCTCCTATTTTCCTCGTATAACGTGCCCTGATCTATCATTCTACAAGACGAAGTCGACAGACGCATACACTAACACCGCCCCTTCCCAAATCATGGTGATTTGCATGGGTTAATCCATAGCAATCATGACCGTCTTTCAGTTAATTAGAATAATTTGATTGGTAATGGAGGATGGTAGATGATAGTGAAGATCATGGTACAGACCATATAATGTGGTGGATTAGGTTAATGGATGAGAATGTATTGACATGACGTTAACATAAAAGATGATGATAATTAATTGGATAATAACCACACACTTAGCCTTATCTAATACAAACACACTTTAAAATTGTGGTTAGATTTCCTACAATGGGTCCCTTCGATAAAAAAATAGCTATAGTCAGACTTTCTAAATCTGGTAAGTGGTAACCCAACAATCTTAGTCTACTCTTTATAGCCACAAAACTATAATAAAATTTATTTCTAAATCTGGTAAGTGGTAACCCAACACTCTTAGTCTACTCTTTCTAAATATGGTAAGTGGTAACCCAACAATCTTAGTCTACTCTTTATAGCCACACAACTATCATAAAACTTATTTCTAAATCTGGTAAGTGGTAACCCAACAATCATAGTCTACTCTTTATAGCCACAAAACTATAATAAAATTTATATAATACAATTTCTTATCCTGGTTTTACATCATATAAGGATTGATACGGGACATATTAATTAGTTAAAAATAATAATATATAATTTGATTATGTAATTTGTTATTTTATATCAAAAGTTTTAAAATAATTTGTAGCCAATTTATGTCTATTTAAAATACTGAGTTTATTTTTAAAATGTATTAGTATGTATACATTCAAATAATTTAGTTAGAAATTACGTAAAACTGATGAGGTGGTGGTCTACGCCTCGTTTGCGGTATGCTCATATAATGTGTATATGTGTGGGCGCTCGGGGGGCAAAAGTGAAAGTACACTAATTTTAACGTTATTTTACTAATTTTATGAAAATAACGTTAAAAGAGGGGGATGGTTAATCATGCATCATGTGGTGGCGTTTATAGCCGAAAGACAAGGGGTTACATGCACTAATCGGCGTTTGTCTCAATTGCTGAGTGTTATGTTTCTCATGTCCAAGGCTTGAAGCAAAACTACTATCGAGCCGGGTGTCTCATTGGAAGCAGTCTCTCTGTTCCTACAGGATAGAGGTAAGGTTGTCTAGATCTCACCTTCGTCAGACCCTACCTTATCTTTGCTATTAGTAGGATATACCTGAGTATGATGATGATGATGATGATGATGATGAGGTGTGGTCCATTTGTAGTAAATAAACCTTTCAACATTTGGATTTGGGAGGGAGGATCTTGGGTTCAAGTCCCACATATTAAAGAGATTAAATGAAATTTGTCGTTAAAAAAGTCGTTACGTAAAGTTGCCCTATGAAGATTTTACTAATCGGTATTAAATAATAATACCATGTCCAAGTGACGGTTAATGTATAAGTGAAAAACATACAAGCGTGCACATATTCGATGATATTTGGTTAACAGTGTGGACAATTTGTTCAATATGGTGGCTTCATTTATGGGTTCAAAGGTCAGATTGAAGCTCTGCTTTGGAGTCCTCTATCGTCTATACGAATATTGGTTTCATTTGGAGAGCCCGAAACAATGCGGTTTTCAATAGGCATATATTTATGTTGAGAACTTGACAGGGGACATTGTTGCTCAATTATTCTCGTGGATCAGCAACAGGCCCAAGCATCGGCTTCTGAGTTGGCAAAGTTGGATATGATCCCCAGATTCTTGTGTGTTTTATGAACTGCTTCTTTTGTTTGTTTAGTTATAATTTTTGTGTTGCCTTTAACTTCGTGTATACTGTATAGTTCTTCCAAAGCTCCGCATTGTCTCTGTGAATTTCGTAGTTAAATTTTTTTTACTAACTTCTATATAACTTTATGAAACATATTTATATTTATAAGGATTCTCTTCTTTGAACACCCTTTAGACTTCTTTCATCATTTGAAATCTATATTCTACATATAGAGCTATACGTGGCGTATAACCCCATTCTTGAAAATTAGTGCATGTGGTATTAGACACTGTCGGGTTGTTGCCTTATACGATGCATATAGAGTTATACGCATCGTATGAGACAAATGTTCTATTAAAAACCAAAGTTGGGTTCCGTTTTATTAAATATGTTTCTCTATACGTGGCGTATAGGGCTATACACCATGTATAACGTTTTTTAATTTTAATTTCCAACGTATTTATATATTGTTCAGTTTGTTAACAAAATTTATAAATACTTAGCTTAAAATTTATAGCTCGAAAAATGTTGCATTAGACATTGAAAATGTTGATTTAGTCATAATGCAACATTTTACTAGGGGTTGCATTAGAAGCAGTTGTATTAGATCTATTTTGTTTTTTGGTGTGATCTATTGTTGTTGATTGTTGAAGTAGTTTTGTGGATGGTTGGAGACATAGATCAATGTCGTATGTGTGGATGCTATTTTCTGGGTGTGAGTGTGAGTGAGTTTTCGCTTGGTTGATCTTTGGTCATCATCTTCATATTCATCCCACTCATCATGATTAATAATGGAGTCCAAAATTGCATTTACATTGTCATCGTTCTCTTCTTCTCATGCAAACCTTATTCAAGAATAAAATACACAAAATGACATATCATTGTCATCAGTCTCTTTTTCTTGAAGATTTGTCCACCTCATTCAGCAAAATCTTATTGAGTTACCCCCTCACTTAAGAATCCATTCAGTGAAACTTTATGAAGAACAAAACTGAATCTCCAATAAACCACGTTTGCCATCTGTGATTTTTTTTTAACTTTTTCTGGCGTTTTAAAGTGAATGGTATTTAGTAAAACATGACATTTGTTTTTGGTGTGATCAATGGAAGGTCCTGAGACGTTGTTTATATAAGATGTTTTTGGTACGTAGTTTAGTCTGGAATTTATTATAATAAATGTTAGTAATAAAGTATCCGTCGTTTCAGTTACTGTTTGTTCAGGTTTATTTGTTAAGGCTGTAAGACGTCCCATCATTTAACCTTGACTTTTTGTATTTAATGGTGTTTTAGATAAAAATGATAAAATACAACTAATTAATTTTTGGTGTCTGACGTTTGTGGCATTTTGGCGTTTTATAACTAATTAGAGAAATAAAGTATTTTATTATTGGAAAAGTACATAATAAACAACAAAGCACAGAAAATATTACGCAAAAGAAAAAAAAGAAAAGAAAAAAAATTAAAAGTCCTCGTCATAAGGGATTTCGTCTAAGAAGTATCCATCGCTCCCCTCGTCTTCTTCTTCGGATTCTTCTTCCAGTTTCTCATCCAAGTCATCACCTTCACTTTCATTGACATTTTGTTCTTGAAGATTTTGAAACCTCCATTTGAACATGTCCTACAACAATGCCAATTTTACTGTCATGTATGTGTTCAAACATATTGTGTTGTATAACTCCTCTAGGAACCCAAGATCCTGCTTGGTCATGATGTTTTCAAGCATGTAATCTTCCGGCTCCCCGTTGTCACATAAAACAGTCACCATGTCAGTGTGTTCATGGAAACACCATGATCGGATGATTGGGTCCATTTTTGCATTTGCCTTGTTCGATCCTAATTTTCCGGTTAATCTTCTTATAACCGTATGTGTTTTATCACAATGTTATCAAGAGGGACGCCAAGTGCTAGGATCCCCCTTTGTACTTTTTCTTCCAAGTTCAATATGGCTTTGATTGTTTTAACAAACACTCTTCTTCTGTTGTCAAACCGGATTATGAATCTTCAAATTCTAAGGGTGTATCTCCATGAAACGATGTTTGCCATTTTTTTCTTTTTCAAATGTTTTTTTTTAAATTTGGCGTTTTGGGTAAAGATGGCGTTTTAGTATGATCAATGGAAGTGGTGATGGAAGTAATGGTAACACCGTTTATATAATGATGTCTTTGGCACGAAGTTTAGGAGGGAATTTTTTTATAATAAACATTAATAATAAACTTTCAGTTATTGTTTGTTCGACTCTATCTGTTAAATCTGCAATGCGGTTCATCATTATGTTTTGGCGTTTCTGCATTAATGGCGTTTTAGATAAATATGGCGTTTCATCTGGAAGTGACTGATGTGTATGGGTTGTAGGTTAATGCGAGAATTTTGAATAGCGTTTTGCTCATTAATTTGGCGTTTTGTGTTAGAGTAGTAAAAAAACCCTTTTACCCTTAATGAAGAACGTCCAAGTAATAAAGTTGATGTTATTTACAAAAACGCCACTGGGCCATTCTAATCCATAGATTGTTTTGATCCAATGGATGAGGGCGTTCTCACTGTTTTCTTACTTTTAGTCGTTTTCCCTAAATCTTGCCCATATATATATATATATATATATATAAGTCTTAGGATAAAATAAAAATAGGTTTATCCTACTAAACATACGAAGAACTAGATTAATTTTATTAATCTTGTTTTAGCGTTTTCTATTTGTTACAGATCTCACCCTATATATAAGTTTTAAACCCATGTATTACATGGTGAAATAAAAAAAATAAAGTTTTAACTTTTATATATATTAAATAATAAATATTTAAGAATTGTAAAGTTTTATTTTAAGATAAAATATAAATGAAATTTGTTAATAATTAAAAAGTTATTAGATAAGAAGATTTAAATTTTAGATCTTGGATTGTTTAATTTAATAATTTTGAATTATTATCATTTAATATGTGAGAGAGAAGAACTTCTTTTTTTAAATTGATAGATGACAGATATTTAAATGGAATACATATTCACACACCCAAAGGCCTATTTTCACACCCTTTAAGACGCCTCATATTGGCCTAGACGTAGCGTATAGGCCTAGACGTATCGTCTAGAGTTTTTGTCTACCTTTCAAGACGCCTCGTATAGGCCTTAAACGGGGCGTCTAGGGTTCTTATCTCCGACCGCTTGGTAAACCTCGTACCACGTCAAATCAATCACATCATACACCACGTATTGGTCTAGACGATAGAGGAGGACGACAGAGGAAGACGCCTCGTCTAAACCTAGACGTGGCATCTTGAAGACTGATTTGACTATGTTGTCTGGCACGTGAAGAAAGTAATACGATGGGTATAGAGGTGTATGAGGCATACATATTGAAATTAAATAGGGACATGTAGAGCATTCTTCAACGATCGAAAAATAATCGAACTTCTCTGCTTCTTCTTTGCCTTCTATTTGATATCATTCAAAGGTACATATATGTCATCATTCTGGACGGCAACTATTTCTTAGGGCCGTATTCTAGCGAGTCATGGGTGCCCGAATCCGATCCGGTAACATTTATTAGCTTAAATTACTTGTTTTAATTATTTACTATTGATGATACCGTTTTTAAAAGGAGACTGGTGTGCAACAACACCATGTTGATAAACCATCTTTTCCGGTGCAACAAGGGTATCCAGATTATGGATACGAGTGTAATCATTCTTACGTTCAACAACACTATCCTGATGGATACGAAAGAGATGGTAGCCTTCAGCAATTCATTTCCACGAACAATCCTTATGAAAGTTATAATGCATCACAGTCTTTGTACGTTCAACAAAACTATCCGGACGTTGGAGGATATGGTGTTTAGGTACCTCCAGCCCGGGCAATCCGTACTTCACAAAGCAGGTATCAAATTTATTTAGTTACATGAGACAGATTAATAAATATAAAATCGGACCTAACCCTATCGATGTTACAGGTTTTCAACTCTCTAGATAAACTAAAGAAATGGGCACAAGAAATGGCAAACGCGGATGGTGTCCTTACTGTGACCCGTCGATCAAAGAAAATTGGGGGAAGGATCGGGAGGGTATGGCTAGAATGTGACCATGGTGGTGAGCACCATACTACAACAATGGTTAGAAAAGCCGAAAGCAAAAAAACCGGTTGCCCATTTTACCTAGTGGTGATTCGAGACCATTCGTATGAAATCTGGGGGATAAAAGGGGGAAAAACTAGACATAACCATGAACTTTGTGAGGACCTATCGACCCACACGTTTGTGCGAAGGTTTACTCCCAACAAATACTGTAACACCCTGAAAATTTCGTCCAATTACGTGACGACACGTGTCCAATTCTCCAACTAATGCCGACTACGTGGAGGGAGAAACCTCGAACTAATCCCGACTATGTGGAAGGAGGAAGGACCCACACTGGATGTTCACTAAAATGTGTTCTGAATCTCTGAATGATCCCGACTCTGGGAAGGAGAGGGACTATTATTTTGCTTTAACTGAAACGCGTCCCGAATATCCAACTAATCTCCATTGTGAGAAGGATATGGACTAATATTGCATATATCAATAACCGGTTGATCCAAGGGTCAAACGTGCAAAAATCTATATTCTTGAAGTCCTTGCAGACCGTATGGCATTTAAATGTTGCGCACCAGGAGGTCTTACGGACCATAAGGAATCTAGGCATACGATCCGTATGTAGGAGTGCTGGGTAAGTAAAAATACACCGCTTAGTTCCTTAAGCACAGTAAGGCGTGAGGCTTACGGTCTGTATGGGACCTGCATACAGTAAATAGTTGGCTGTTGTTGTAGCTGTTTTGCCACCTTGTGGCCTATCTTGCCACACTCCCTATTCTTCTTACAAGTCCCTAAACACTTGTGAACACCTGAGAACACTTGGCACCTTCTCCTCCACCTCCCTTGGCTATAAATTGCAAAATTCTTCTTCATTCTTCATCACACCTTCAATCTTCTGCTCTAAACATCTCTTGGAGCTCTCCTTTCGACAAAAGGACTCCCATTCTCAGTCTTTTTCTGCTCAAACACTTCCAAGTAAGTGTTCCTACTTGTTCTTTTCCATTCATTTTAGTTATTTTAAGTTTAAAGTCAAACAGTTGACTTTCTTTTGACTTTAACTTCTGACCAAATTTGGTCCAGATAAGTTCAATCCGAACTTTCCTACCTGATCGTAATAGCGATAGTATGATCCTTCTGTGATCATAGCCTCGGATTACCACGTTTACTAGATGAATTGATAAGTCCAGCACGCTAAGTAAAAGTCGAACTTTTGCTAAAACTTTATAAATGGTATAAATGATTTTCCTAACTTATAACTTAGTTTGTTTTCATATGTACAAGTTATACAACTCATATAAACTGATATTAGCATGTTTAATTCAGTTTAGAACCTCATTCTATGTCAAAAGTCAAGCAGTTTGACTTTTGCTTGGACTTTTTATTCTGCCCCATTTGGTCAACGTTAAGACCTGTTTTAAACTTGTTTTATGACCGTATTATTGTTGAGTATAACTCTCTGAAGTTATATGATGACTGTCGTGAGGGTCATGCAAAAATGTAATTAAACTAGATAGCTAGAGTAAGTAGGATATCGAATGCAGAGGAGTCTGGTGGAAAGTGTTATAGATTAAGCACTAAGAATCTAATTTCAAAAATGTAAAATTCGGTTGTTTGATTGTTTAATTAAACTAAAAAAAATACTAAAACGAATTTGTAAACAATTGGAGAAAACAATGATTCCTCCAGATTTTAGATTCAAAGTAAACTTCAATTATATGTTCGGTTGCAAAAATCACGTAGACATGATTGTGTGATTCAATTAACAAGTTGTGATTATCTAAGGACTACTTACTTCGATTGAAAAACAACTGAAGATTATCATATAAACAATCAAACGAAATTACCAACCCTAATCCCAATCAAATATATCCCAATTACTACAACTCTCGGGAAATGAATGAATTAGAACTAAAGTTTAGATAAAATCAATCGGTTATAACTAGTCAATCAAATCAAGCGGTAAAAAGCGTCGAATGCTTAGATTACCGAGTTCACAGACAATGAAAACACATAAAATCCGTTCACTTACAAGAATCCTCCACCAGGAGGAAACCTGTCACACCCCAACCGATGGCGGAAACATCGGGGCACGACACTGAGCGAAACAGATTGTCCAGAAGTTTCCATAACAATTATCATTACTATTCAATTTAAAATAACATGTCCCATACCATGTCTCAAACAGTAAACAAATTATTACAGACAAAATCCAGGCAAATATTCTATTCCGACAACTCAGATTTCAAAATAGAGCAATTGTTTATCTGCTTCTAGAGACCCTTGATTTAGTTACTACAGACAACTATTTGTTGGGCTCTAAAGCTTTATTCTAGCTTCAACTTTCTACCATGTGTGCATCCTAGGCACCGATCACATACGTTAAAATAAAGTCAATACATATAATGTAAAGGTAAGCATACAAGTTTGATAATAGCATATAGAGTTCGAATTCGTTTACGCATAACCAACACGTACACATAGTGAAATGAAGCATGTTAGTTATCGACATAGATCCATCGATACCAATGACTACAAGTTGACTGCCTGGGGAAGTTCGCAATACATTATTACCACCGTAATCCATGCAAGTAATTGTCCTTAACAACCCCTGTGTGAACGGGTGCTGAGTTCAAACTATAGTACTATCGTTGCTAAGGCAGGTAGACAGCATTCCATGTGTAAACATAACAAACAAGCATTCATAAGCCACGTATAACATGCATTGACGGTTAGCATTCAAATAGTATTGAGTAGTGTGTTTGATGTGATTTGAATAGTTGTAACGTATGTAACACCCAAAAGTGCATAAAGCAAAAATGGATCGAGTATACTCATAGCGGTTGATGGATTGAAGGGAGTGCTTAGCGAGTAGGGTTAGCCTGAATAGATTGATAGCATAACGATAAGCGACGCATAAAACGGAAAACAAGTGTTGGAGAGTCGGACAGCTGGTCGATCGGATGGCTGACCGTTCGGTTGACAGTCCGCTCGGACCTCTGTCCGGTCGGTCGGTAGGCCGTTCGGATGGCTGTTCGAGTGGATTGTTTCTTCCTTTGAGAAGCATGTGTTTGTGTATGATGGTTTGACTTTTGAAGTTTTCGTTATAGCATTAGAAAACATTAAATACCATTACCCTTAAGGCCGGTCGATCGGACGGCTATTCGATCGGCCGGCAACCCGATCGGTTAGGTATTTAATGAATTGTAGTGATTTGCCTTGGATCGGACAGGTGTTCGATCGGACAGGTCAACAAGTAAAAAACTTAATGATTTGCTGACCGATCGGTTGGCAAGTCAACAATAGTCAACCACTTTAAATGAAATGCAAGGTATAGTGCAGTGGATCGGATAACTGATCGATCGAACACTAATGCTGTTCGATCGGACAACATGCATGAATAACCATGACAAATTCTTAGCAAGGTGTCACCTGATCGGACGGCTGTTCGATCGGGTGGCACTCCTAGTGCATCGAACATGTTGAAAAATCGATTAAGTGTTGAAGTATAGTATCTCATGATCTGAAGAGTAATCCGATCGGGCAGTAGTCCGATCGAACAACAGTTCGTTCAATACTAGTCTTCAAAATAAATTGCTTAAGTGTGGGACCATGTGTTATCCGATCGGCTGGCCAGTCGATCGGCTGACTGTCGGATCGGCTGGCTGTCCATTCGGACAGCAGTCCGATCGGTCAGCGTCCTGACCTGATCAGCCTATTCGTCTAACACTTGGTTGTTCTGATTGTTTGTCGTTTTATTGAGGTATTTTGGAAACGAGTCGAACCATAGATCCCTCGTCCTTACTTGGTTCCCCTGGTCGGACAGGAATCACCCAAATCCGGCTGGTGAACTGTTCGGAATGGAGTTTATCGTTTAACCCGAAATCTGTTAACCTCGTGGATAGAATCCGGATCTTGAGCCATGCAACCACCGGAGTGATTTGTAAGCCGGCACATGCTCCGTTTCTATCGGTTTGAAGGTATTGAGTGAAAAAGAGTTGAAAGAAAGTTGGAAAATCCATCTTTCAATCCTTTTCACCGGGTATATGTTTAGATCTATGAAAGATCTTTGTTTGTTTATGTTGAAATCGGCTAGATCCAAGTTATTCTTGGTGGATTGAGATCGAAGCATAAAGTTCTTCAAGAACCCATGATGACATCATCCTAAAACACTTGAATCTTGATGATTTCATGGTTAAAAGTTAAGATTTGAAAGATAGAAAGGTGTAGGAGTGCGTGTAGATCAAGAAAGTACAAGATTTAGGACGAAATCTTACCGGAATCGAGAGGAATTTGAGAAAAAGATGAGCTAAGCGTGCTGGTCGGACAGAAGTTTCCAAAAGTTGAAAGGATGACAATGACAGGGGTATTTTTAGGATGCCAGATAGGGAAAGTGCTGGCCGAACGGCCAGGCAGCTCGATCGGACAGCAGTCCGATTGGCTGGCTGTTTGATCGGCTGGTAGCCTGATCGACCAGTAGCCTGATCGACCAGCTGCACGTTTCGAGTGTTCGGCGTGACGATTTTTGGTAATTCGATTTCGGTTGCGAGCGGTTCGATACGATAGGGTTTCCTAGTCAAATTACTTTTAGTCCCAACCACTCATATCTTGCACTATCCTTTCTCCACTAATTATCTAGTTCGATTGCGATTCGAGTTCTATGTCGATTGAGTTCGATTGCATTTCGATTGATTACCACAACATAACATAAATAAACATGCACAGGTAACACGTAAGGCACACACACACGTATAACAATATTCCAGATGCGTATTTCGAGTTGCGATTATGAAGTCGATTCGATTAACATAGTTTGATTATTGTTAAGCTTTATCGCATTGTTACTTCCACATAATACAACTAAATTAAACACATAAAAGAAATTCCCTACAAGTCAAATTGCGCGAATCGGTCGTTGACTTTGACCTGGACTTTGGCTTCATGAAAACACGGGGTGTTATAGCCTCCCCTTGTTTAGGGAATTTCGTCCCGAAATTAGGTTGCAAGTTGTATACCACCGTGAATCACTTTTTCTCTCTCTAGACTTTCTCTTTAAATAACTGAGGGTACTTCGCCTTCATGTCGCTTTCGAGTTCCCAAGTGTAATGTTTCGTTTGCCTTCCCATCGGACTTTCACAATAGGAATGCGGGAGCGTCTGAGTTGCTTGGTTTGGCGATCCATGATTTCGACAGGCTTCTCCACGAAGTGTAATGTTTCGTTTACTTGAAGGTCGTCGAGAGGTAAAATTAAGTCATGGTCGGCTAGGCATTTTCGGAGGTTTGACACGTGGAAAGTTGGGTGGACGTTACTAAGTTCCTCCGGTAGTTCGAGTCTGTAGGCGACTTTACCGATCCTTTCCAGAATCTTAAACGGTCCAACATATCGAGGCGCGAGCTTTCCTTTCTTGCCGAATCGGACCACACCCTTCCAAGGTGATACCTTTAGGAGTACGTAGTCACCAACGTCAAATTCAAGGGGCTTGCGTCGTCTATCGGCATAACTTTTCTGTCGATTCCGAGCTTTTACCAGGTTGTCTCGAATTTGGAAAATTATGTCTGTCGTTTCTTGTAATAGCTCAGGACCGGTTAATTGCGAATGACCGATCTCGTGCCACACAATAGGCGCCAGTCTACGAACGGAGCATGTCTTCAAGAGTACGAATCGTTCTTTCAGTCTGACCATCGGTTTGAGGGTGGAAAGCGGTACTTAGATTGAGCGATGTACCGAGTGCCGTTTGAAATGTTTCCCACAGTCGCGAGGTAAACCGAGCATCACGATCAGAGATGATATCGTGAGGCGTACCAAGATTACAAATGATCTCGTCGGTGTAGATTCGGGCTAATCGTTCTACCTTGTAGTCTTCCCGTATTGGCAAAAAGAGAGCAGATTTGGTCAAACGGTCGACCACAACCCAAATGTTGTGGTGACCTGATGACGTGTGTAGTAGCTTGGTTACGAAGTCCATAGCTATACTATCCCACATGGGGATCGGTGGTTGTTCGAGTAAGCCAGATGGTCTTTGATGTTCAGCCTTGACTCTCGCACATGTCAGGCATTTTCCAACGTAGAGGGCAATATCCCTTTTCATGCCGGGCCACCAGTACTTGTATAGAAGATCCTGGTACATTTTGTCGGCACCGGGATGAATAGAATACCGGGATTTGTGGGCTTCGTCCATCAAGATTTGTCGCAAATTGGTCCGTTTAGGAATCCAAATTCGGTCCAGAAAGTGGAATATCCCATTTGATTTGCTCACAAGTTGGGCTCCATCATGGTAGATTCTTTCCTTCTTTAGTGTGCGTTCATTAAAACATGCATGCTAAGCTTCGCGAATTAGGGTTTCGAGATCGTGTTGGGCTTGAACATTACGAGTGCTAAGCAGATAGCTCCGTCTGCTGAGTGCGTCGGCAACAACATTTGCTTTGCCTGGGTGATAACGAATCTCACAGTCGTAATCGTTGAGAAGTTCTACCCATCGGCGTTGACGCATATTAAGTTCCTTCTGATTAAAGATATGTTGTAGGATCCTATGATCGGTGAAGATCGTACACTTGGTACCGTACAGTTAGTGTCGCCAAATCTTTAACGCAAAAACAACTGCGCCTAGCTCGAGATCATGGGTTGTATAGTTCTTCTCGTGGATTTTGAGCTGACGAGATGTTTAAGCTATAACCTTATCTCGTTGCATGAGAACACAACCAAGACCAAGGTTGGAAGCATCACAATAGACAATGAAATCATTGTATCCATCGGGCAATGTGAGAACAGGAGCATTGCAAAGCCTATGCTTGAGGGTTCGAAAGGCAGACTCTTGTTCAGTTCCCCAAACAAAAGGCTTGTATTTATGCGTGAGAGCGGTAAGTGGCACAACGATCTTTGAGAATCCTTCGCTAAATCGTCGATAATAGCCCGCTAGTCCGAGAAAAGAACGAACTTCATACGGGTTCTTAGGCGTAATCCAACTCTTAACAGCTTCAATCTTCACAGGATCGACGTGAATACCTTGACTATTGACAATGTGACCCAGAAACTGAACTTCCTCCAACCAGAATTCACACTTGGAGAACATGGCATAGAGTTGGTTCCCCTGGAGTAGCTCGAGAACCAAACGTAGATGTTGCGCGTGTTCAGTTTTCAATTTGGAATAGATCAAGACATCGTCGATGAATACGATGACGAAACAGTCGAGATATGGTTTACACACGTGATTCATCAGATCCATGAAAACCGCAGGTGCGTTGGTTAAACCAAAGGGCATAACAACGAATTCGTAGTGACCGTAACGAGTGCGAAACAAGGTTTTGGGTATATCCTCCTCCTGAATGTGTAGTTGGTGATAGCCTGAACGTAGATCGATCTTCGAGAAACACGTAGCACCTTGTAGTTGATTAAACAAATCATCGATATGAGGTAGAGGGTAGCAGTTCTTGATAGTTAACTTATTCAATTCCTGATAGTCGATGCACATCCTGAACGACCCATCCTTCTTTTTGACGAAAAAGACTGTTTATTTGTTTAAATTTTGGAGATTCACTCGATTTTGCTTTCACATCAATCGACACATATGACTCGCACTGTATTTCTATCTCAAAACGTTAACAAGTCGTTGAATTATGGACGACCTCATGCTACGATATACGCCTATACTACGCTAATCGATGTACTAGACCGGACCGTTATATTCGAACAAATCTCAGACTTTGAATGATAGGTTTCTGTATTCTGACTACCTCTTAAATGATAAAGGAACACGTATAATCATAGAAGGTGGATACACGCAAAATATGTGTAAAGTAAGTTATGTGCTTATGTGCCTATGTGCTTATGTGCCTATGTGATTATGTGGTTCTGTGTTCTACATGGTTATGTGTCTATGTGTTTACATGATATGTGTGTTCCTGAGCTTTAGTAAGTAGTAGACGTGTGAGGTGAGATTCGAATACAATGTGTTGAGTCCTGTGACGATGTCTGTTGCAGACAATGTCGTCTGGATCCCGTCATTCCCTACTTTCTCGTCAAGAAAAGAGAGAAAAACGCCTTGCTGCCATTATCGCTAAAAGTGTAGCAAAGGCTGTGAGTGATGTCTACGAGAACGTCAGCAAGTCGTCTGAGGAGTCGAGAACCGAAGCTCCTAAAGCTGCCACTAAGGCTTTCAATTTCAAGCAATTCAAGTCGTGTGGGCCAAAAGAATTCACTGGCGAGGGAGGTCCTACTGCACTATTCCAATGGTTTGATTCCATTGAGGTCACTCTACGGTAGAGTGGTTGCCCCGATGACCTCCGAACTCTGAATGCTACCGGCGTTTTCCAGTCCCGTGCACTAGACTGGTGGACGGCCGAGAGAAACAAGCGAGGGAACGATGCAGCCTACGGTCTATCGTGGGACGAGCTCAAGGAAGTCATGCTGGAAGAATTATGCCCTCCTCATGAACATCAGAAGCTAGAGGATGAATTTTGGCACATACAACAAAAGGATGGTGAAAATGCTGCACTCACTGCTCGCTTCAAACAACTCAGCATTATCTGTCCCGATCAGGTCAAGACTCCAGATATGGCAATCAAGAAGTATATCTGAGCCCTGCCTGACTGTGTTGCTGATTTTGTGCAAGCGGCTAAGACTACGACGATCGAAGAGACTTATCTACTGGCCGCTGAAATCAACGACAAACGGGTCAAGGCCGGTGTCTGGGATAAAACTTACAAGCACCTGCATCAAGCTACCAACACCGCACCAACTGCTGAAATCACCACCTCATCAAGCAACAAGAGGAAGAACACGAGAAAGAACAGCTCCAGCAACAAGAATTGTGCGATAACTGCTGCACCGATTCAAGCTGTACCAGCCCAACAACATCAAGTAGCGGTGCCTGTGGCTAATGCACCGCCTCCAAACGTGCATACACTGGGCCACACCCGCTCTGTCCTACTTGTACCTACCATCACCAGACTGCCATTGCTTGCCGTTTTTGTGCTCATTGCAATATGTACGGCCATTTTACTACCAACTGCCGTATTCGACAAGCTCCTGCTCATCAAGCTCTACTCACCGCCCCTCAGGGTCAACAAGCTCCTCCGCACCCGCGGTCAAAGCCAGAGCCTGTTTCGCATGTGGCGATCCTAACCATTTCGCCAACATATGCCCGAACAGGGTTGTGAAACAAGAGCCCCAGCAGCAGCAGCAACAACAGCAGCAACAGCAACGGCAACAGCAAGCAGCACGCGCACGAACTTTCAACATCAACATGCGTCAAGCCTAAGCCGACAACAACGTGGTCAATGGTACATTCCATGTGAATGGTATTTATGCTTCGTGTTTGTTTGATACTGGAGCCGTTAATTGCTTTGTGTCGTTCGAATTCGAGAAACTCCTTAATCGTAAACGCTCTCATCTCTCCTCGACATTCGATGTTGAAGTCGCTACCGGAAGAATTGTCGCCGTTAATTCTGTTCATCGTGATTATACTCTTGAGCTCAACAATCACGTCTTTCCAATCGACCTTATTCCGATGCAACTCGGAAGTTTTGATGTTATAGTAGGCATGGACTTTCTTTGCGAAAACCATGCTGAAGTTGTGTGCTTCGATAAGATGATTCGATTCTCGCTGGCGAATGGTGATCTATTGTGTGTGTACGGTAATACTACTTCGAAAGGTCTCAAGCTTATGTCATGTGTTCAAGCTAGCAAGTATCTCCGCAAGGAATACAGGGCTTTCTTGGCTAACATTGTAGTAACGGAGAAGGAAAAGAAAGAGAAGAAGGAAGTGAAAGACGTTCCTGTTGTTCGAGAATTTACTAACGTTTTTCTCGAGGATCTTCCCGGACTACCGCCAAGTCATGATATCGACTTTCGTATCGACCTCATTCCTGGAGCCAACCCTATTGCCAAAGCTCCCTACCGACTCGCGCCGTCAGAAATGTGTGAACTTTCAAACCAACTCCAGGAATTACTTCAGAAATGGTCGATCGGACGGTAGTTTGATCGGACGGCTGACCGTTCGGTTGACAGTCCGCTCGGACTGCTGTCCGGTCGGTCGGTAGGCCGATCGGATGGCTGTTCGAGTGGATTGTTTATTCCTTTGAGAAGGATGTGTTTGTGTATGATGGTTTGACTTTTGAAGTTTTCGTTGTAGCATTAGAAAACATTGAAGTACCTTTACCCTTCAGGTCGGTCGATCGGACGGTTGTTCGATCGGCCGGCAACCCGATCGGTTAGGTATTTAATGAATTGTAGTGATTTGCCTTGGATCGGACAGGTGTTCGATCGGACAGGTCAACAAGTCAAAAACTTAATGATTTGCTGACCGATCGGTTGGCAAGTCAACAATAGTCAATCACTTTAAATGAAATGCAAGGTATGGTGCAGTGGATCGGATAACAGATCGATCGAACACTAATGTTGTTCGATCGGAAAACATGCGTGAATATTCATGAAAAATTCTTAGGAAAGTGTCACCTGATCGGACAGCTGTTCGATCGGGTGGCACTCCTAGTGCATCGAACATGTTGAAAAATCGATTAAGTGTTGAAGTATATAGTATCTCATGATCCGAAGAGTAATCCGATCGGGCAGTAGTCCAATCGAACAACAGTCCGTTCAATACTAGTCTTCAAAATAAATTGCTTAAGTGTGGGACCATGTGTTAACCGATCGGCTGGCTGTCCGTTCGGACAGCAGTCTGATCGGTCAGCATCCTGACCTGATCAGCCTATTCGTCTAACACTTGGTTGTTCTGATTGTTTGTCGTTTTATTGAGGTATTTTGGCAACGAGTCGAACCATAGATCCCTCGTCCTTACTTGGTTCCCCTGGTCAGACAGGAATCACCCAAATCCGCCTGGTGAACTGTTCGGAACGAAGTTTATCGTTTAACCCGAAATCGGTTAACCTCGTGGAAAGAATCCGGATCTTGAGTCCATGCAACCACCGGAGTGATTTGTAAGCCGGCACATGCTCCGTTTCTATCGGTTTGAAGGCATTGAGTGAAAAAGAGTTGAAAGAAAGTTGGAAAATCCATCTTTCAATCCTTTTCACCGGGTATATGTTTAGATCTATGAAAGATCTTTGTTTGTTTATGTTGAAATCGGCTAGATCCAAGTTATTCTTGGTGGATTGAGATCGAAGCATGAAGTTCTTCAAGAACCCATGATGACATCATCCAAAAACACTTGAATCTTGATGATTTCATGGTTAAAAGTTAAGATTTGAAAGATAGAAAGGTGTAGGAGTGCGTGTAGATCAAGAAAGTACAAGATTTAGAACGGAATCTTACCGGAATCGAGAGGAATCTGAGAAAAAGATGAGCTAAGCGTGCTGGTCGGACAGAGGTTTCCAAAAGTGGAAAGGATGACAATGACAGGGGTATTTATAGGATGCCAGATGAGGAAAGTGCTGGCCGATCGGCCAGGCAGCTCGATCGGACAGCCTGTCCGATCGGACAGCAGTCCGATCGGCTGGCTGTTCGATCCGCTGATAGCCTGATCGATCAGCTGCACGTTTCGAGTGTTCGGCGCGATGATTTTTGGTATTCTGATTTCGATGCGAACGGTTCGATACGATAGGGTTTCCAAGTCAAATTACTTTTAATCCCAACCACTCATATCTTGTGCTATCCTTTCTCCACTAATTATCATAGTTCGATTGCGATTCGAGTTCGATGTCGATTGAGTTCGATTGCATTTCGATTGATTACCATAACATAACATAAATAAACATGCACAGGTAACACGTAAGGCACACACACACACGTATAACAATATTCCAAATGCGTATTTCGAGTTGCGATTATGAAGTCGATTCGATTAGCATAGTTTGATTATCGTTAAGCTTTATCACATTGTTACTTCCTACAGTTCACTGTCGTAAGTCGATTAGATGGCGATTGTAATACGTCGATTGTTGTAATTATTGACACTTACTCTACATAATACAACTAAATTAAACACATAAAAGAAATTCTCTACAACTCAAATTGCACGAATCGGTCGTTGACTTTGACCTTAACTTTGACTTTGGCTTCTTGAAAACACGGGGTGTTACAAAACCACTAAAAGATTAGCCGCTCATCTTGGTTGGTCGATCTTCAAAAGCTTGAAATATGATAGAAATCATCTTCGGCACAGGTGATTTGGTGGAAAGTATGGTGAGAAAGAGGTGAAATAATGCCCTAAGATGTGTTCTTGATCCTCTCCTATTGTATGGTGGCTGAATCCCTTCTTAGGGTTAACCCTTTAAAACATCGAAGAAATTCAACTTGCGCATCCAATTCTGAAGCTGTTGTAGCCTACGATCTGCTAATCGTAGGTTACGGTTCCCCATGTTGATTATTCTATGTTACCAGACCATAGGCTACGACTTCCAACCATCAGCTACGGTTCACGGACGCTGTTATCCTTTTGTTTAACCTAACTAGACCGTAGGCTATGGTCAATGGACCGTAGCTTACGTCGTGATTTGTAACTCCATCCGTGGCTGCATTTCAACTATTAATAAATGACCCAAAGGCCCCTGGACTTCGTTCTTTTCCGTTTCTTGCACATCCAAACTATCTCTTGACCCGAAACAACTCCCGATGGATGCAATATATCTTGATTATCATCCTCGGTAGTTTCGCTTCATCTCTGATGCACTCTAACTTCAGCGAATTAAGCGATTAACCTGCAAAACCACAATCTCTCGTAGTTATCACATTCAACACATATAATCGCCTAAAACGCAATAAAACACATAATATAAACACATTTGCACCCGGGTTTCACCCTCTCCATCACATCCCCACACTTATCTTTTTTGTCCCGAAAAATTACTTGCAATGTAATCACAATCAAATCACTGGCTTTCAATTTATTTAGTTATCTTATTAAGAAGTCCAATCACGCATTAACTAAGATAGTAGGTATATGATACACTTAAAACCAACCGGCGGTTTTCAAGCCCTTATTCACAATCCATTAAGTTCAAGTGAATTATTCATCTATGGGTCCCACACTCAAGTGATCACAACGCTACCTAATCCCGCTTTAAGTTCATGAGATTACCGTCTTATATAAAAACTCTTATATATTTCCGATTAAATTTATGATGGATAATGAATGATGGTTATGAGCTTCGACATGCTTTTATATACAATCAACTTAACAAACAGACCCCACCCGAGTCACCATCCCAGTGGTTGATGCCATAAGTTTCACATATTTATCTTTCTTTTTTGACTCCACCTAGAGGGTATGTACCACCTGAGTCACCATCCCGGTGGCAATACCATAGGCTTTGTCAATACACAGCTAGCTCAAAATAATGGATAGATGGATTTGTTTTCGGGCGCCACCTTGTTTTGGATTTATTTTCATAAAAAGAAACAGATGTGCCATTTAACCGGAATACTTATAAGCTTTTTATTTATAACAGCACCCCTTATAGTCTCGACAGTTTCGACTTTGCTATAACTCCTAAGGCGAGAACCCACAAGAATCCTAATATTTAAGTATATTATATCAATCCTAAGGAACCTTTCAACCGGCTGGGCCTACCCACATATCCTAAATTAGACGCGTTTTCGACCATTTTATTATCTCATATATATATAATAACTGAAAACCAACGATCTAATTATACTTGTTATTTTCCACTTTGTGCAAAAATCTTTACGAAACGTTTTTAAATTTTTCAAAATTCTTAATTTTATCCAATAATTTCGACCAAATTTTGACCGATCAAGCATCTGATATAACCGCATCACCAGTCCTCTCTCGGGTTACCGCATCCCCACACTCAGGATACATTATCCCCAATGTATGGTGCACTTTATAATCCTAACCCGAGAGATACCACCCAACAAACCATAAACGGCTACTAACCCAATCAACTCACAAATAGAAACCACTCCCAAACACAAAGGTTCACACCACTAAATGCACAAATAGAAACAAAATTTAAGATAGAGAGACATCTGGACCTAATCAGTCAATCAACGGGTGTCGGTAGTAGTGCGGCTGCTGCGATCTAACAGGGACGTAATCATCTCATGGATTCTTTTATATCTCACTTGGGATGTTGCCAAACATCCCCACACTTGAATAATTGCAACCGTGATGATTTAAACATAGTAACCTGTCAAAACATATGCACACACCAAAATAAAACAAAACAAACAAAACAATACTCTACATCCTCGAGCTGCCTCTCGAGAGCGCTAAGTTTATAGTTCTTTGTTGGTGCATATGTCTGTCGACTTCATCTTGTATCGAGTCTTGTAATAGTTTAGATAGACCAGGGCACGATATACGAGAAAAGTGAGAAATCATGTTGTATGGGCCATTTCGCACGAAATGGAGAAGCCACTTCGTGTGAATCAATTCGTGCGGAATGGTTGGCCTATAAATAGTGTGCTTGGTCTTGTCATTTGTAACGTTTTTGATTCCGGTAGCGAAGCTCTGCCGAAGTGTCTCCAGCATTTTAAAACGATCTGATATCAATACAAGAGACAGTTTAAGTGAATCTGTGTGCAAATCAACTGAAATAACTCCGATACGTCTGTTTCCGCCTTTCGTATTGGACAAGATCTCTTATGAACGACTCTTTTGGTCGTGCAAGCGATCCTACAAGTGGTATCAGAGCTCAGGAGGAAGAGTTCTTACCATTTTCAGCTGAATTTCTGATTTCTACTCACTTTCTTCATATTTTTCAAAATTTAACAAGATTTTACGGATAAAATGGCTTGAATTTCACATATAACGTGCAAAACACTATTTTAACAAATCCTTGAAAGAATCAGATCTTAATTCGAAGTAAAACTTGATCAATTTGTAAAAAACTGTCCGATCGTGTGACGTCAGCTTCATTTCGCACAAATTGGATATCAGATTGTTTGACTTTACTTCCATTTCGCACGAAACGAGCCGTCATTTCGCACCAATTTCCATTTCGCTTGAAACATACTTCATTTCGCACGAATTGATATCCATTTCGCACCAAAGTTCCATTTCGTTTGAGCAGGGTCCACTTCGCTTGAAGGTGTCATTTCGTGTGAATCATACCTTCCATTTCGCATGAAGTGGGTAAATAGGTTCATTTCGTTTGAAAAGGTTCATATCGCTTGAAAGTCTCATTTCACATGAAACACCTCCATGTTGTTTGAAAGTTTGTGATTGTGAAATTTTGATAACCGTATCATGGAGAACGAGTTTTACAACGCCTTTGCAACTCCAATGACTGTGACTCAGAGTACGATGCTAGAAAGTGAAACGGGTACTTTGCAAAAACCGCCTAAACTTATGAGTATTGAGGAGTATAGTGGATGGGCATAACGTTTTGAAAATTGGGTTCAAGCATATTACTTAGATGCATGGGAATATACTGAATTTCTATATATTAGACTGGTTAAGGACGACGGAAAGAAGGTTGATATTAAAGATCTAGATGTTGATGAGAAAAAGAAATACAAAAATGAAAAGAAAATGGTTAGTCTCTTGCAGCAAGCTATTAAGGAAGAAATCTTGATTTTACTTCAACACAACAGAAGTGCACATTCAATATGGAAAGAATTAAAATCAAAGTTTGTTGGAAGTAAAGAGATGATCAAGAACAAAATGTCGCTTATAAAGAAAGAATTTGATCTATTCCGTGGATTAAGAAATGAAAACACCAAGCATATTATAGAAAGATATTGCAACTTGGTGAAGAATATGAAAAGATTGAACATCAATAAAGATAAAGAAGAATTGATTGAAAAATTGGCTGATGCGTTGCCACATGATGTTTGGGGCACGTATCTTATGATGTTGAAAAATAAACCTGAATTTGACAATCTAACGCTGAGTGATTTTATTGAACAACTCGAAGCTCAAGAGATGGAACAACGAAAGATAGCGAGAATGAAGAACTATGATGGTGAACAAGACATTGGTCTGTATTACAAAGGAGGTGTTAGTGATAAGACCAACATTGCACCAAAAATTGAAACTGCTTTCAATGCCAAAAGCTCGTCTGGAAGTTCATCTCAAGGATCAAGTAGCAAAACGGGATTTTCTTCATATCCATCATTCGATCCAAATTTTTCAGCAACCAAGAGTGGCAAAGTTATTCAATGCAACATTGCTTTAAATCTTGAGAATTATCAAAATTATTCTGAAGAAGTAGCCAAAAGTCACATGTCTTTGTTGGTGGCTGTGTTAAGGTCTTATGGGAGTTTAGTTGCAGGAAGGATCGGAAATCCAATGTTGACAAAAGAGGATTACGATTAGGTTGATGCTGAGGAGATGGAACTTATGGATATAAAGTGGTGTTTGGCTAGCGTGTTGAGAAGAGCTGAGAAGTTTAAAGAAATCACAGGAAGATATGATTTTCGTGATGCAAATGTTTCTACTTTAGGCTTTGATAAATCTAAAGTTACTTGTTTTCGTTGCAGGGAAAAAAGGCATTTCAAGCGAGAATGCACAAATCGTGAAGCAAGTGGAGCTCAAAATCCTTTCAACAACAATGATTATTATCGGAAAGCGATTTGTCATCAAGTTGCTCAACAGCCATATCAACAACAATCGCCACAAACTTCACATGCAAGGAAGGAGAATGAAGAACCAAAGAAAACTTATCTAGTCAATCAAGAAGATGAAAGATTACCAGAAGGTTTTAGTTGGGACAAATATTGTCCGGATGAAGAGATCTTAAAGTCTAAAGCTTTTGTTGCTAATATTTTTGAAGAGAGTGATGATGATAATTCATATTGGGCAGATAGTAAGAGAGAGCATTTAGAATATCTAGCTGAGAGAGATGCTGAAAGGGCTCAAGTGGCAAAAAAGAAGGTTGAAAAACAAGATGATTATGAAGATGATTATTGTGTAGAAAGAATGAAAGAGCTTTTAAAATTTCAAGCTGAGAGAGATGCAGAAAGAAGGAAAGGTAAGAATGATGAAGAAGAAGTTCGAGTGATAAAGCAGAAAGAAATTCCAGCTTTCGAGATTAAAAAGGAAGCTGTTGCAGAAAAGGTGTCTGAGAATTGTGAAAATTGTGAGACTATGAAAAAGCAAAACAATGAGTTGATTCACAACATGAACAGACTAAAAGAATCGTATGATGTCTTGAACATAGCCATGAATCAATATAACGAGTCAAGCAGTGAACAAGCTACAGCCATGAAGACACTCAATGGAGTATACATGATAAAGCAGGATATGGTCAATTATTACATTGGGATGTGTACTGAGCTTGAACAAAAGTTGGAAACTCAGAGAATCGAAACTGAGAGAGTAAACAAATTATTGAAAAGTTACTCATGTTCTTCTTATGTGATTGACAGGATTTACCCTACAGTTGAAGGCATGAAGGCATTTGAAGAAGAAAAATCTGAAGAGAAGAATTCCGAAACAAAAGAGGATATTGAAGTGAAGATTTCTGGTAAGAAACAAAGTTTTGGTTATAACAAGTGTCTACTCCCGCTTGAAAATGGATATTCTCCACGATATCCAAATTCAGAAAGAATAAAAAAGGCAACCAACTTACAGTGGGAATCTGAGCCTTCAGATAACTTGCCAGATAACATTGATGTCACGTTTACATCATCCAACACTGATCATGAGTCCGAGATAATTAAGAAAGTTGTCGATCAGGTGTTGGATAAAGATGAAACGGAGGAGTCAAAGTCTGAGTCTGACACTTCAAATCCAACAGTCAAAAAGGGCAAAAGGGTTTAGAATAAAGATTTTCTGCTATCGCAAAATAATTTGAATGACGAAACATTCAAAGTAGCATATACTTTGAATGATTCTGACAAATTATATTCTGATGAAGAATTTCCAATAAGAGGTGTTAAAACTGAAATGATTAAAAAGGTTTTCAAACTAACAGAAATTAATATTTCTAAAATAAAATATGTAAATCTTTCTGAAAAACCTAGACCTTACACCTCAAGATTTGAACAAAGGTTAAACAAGAAAAAAGGTTACAGTTCTGGTTCATTTTATCGAAAGAAACCAAACCATAACGGTAATTTCAAAAAGAAGGGATTGGGTTTTATTCCACCGAAAAATCATAAAAATGAGAAAATTTATAAACCAAAATCTGTATTTGTTTCAGGAACATCATCAGAAGAAGAAAAAGAGCAATTGTTCAGAAAGCAAACAAACAAATAATTCCTTGCTAAGAAGCAAGAAGGAATGAAGAAGGATGTTGCTCAGAAGGAGAATAGAACCTATTTTCAATGCAAAACAGTTGGTCATATTGCCAGGAATTGTCCAAAGGCAATCCAAACAAAACAGGGAGTCTCTGAAAAACTAAAAGAAAAGATGGTTGATATTGAACCACCAACCAAACAATTTAAAGTTTTCAAAAATTCAAAATTTGAGGTTGGTGAATGTTCAAAAAGTTTTACAGAAGAAAAGTGAAGCTTAACAACCAAAAGTGGGTTGTTAAGAATTCAGATGCTAGTCTAGGCGATGAATCTGACTCATCAAAGTCAGAGGAGCCACAAGTTGTTATAAAAGAAGAAAAAATCATTTCCGCCATTGGATGATGAAAAATTTCCACCATTGCGGGCTGAAAATTTAAAGTAAAAAATTGGAATAGTTGAAATTTCAAATCAATTTTTTTCTGAAAAGAAAGAATTTGATATTGAAAAAGCCTTTAACCCCATAGTTAAAAGTATTTTTGGAAAAATGATAGACGGGAAAGTCAAAGGGGTGAAGGAATTTTATGAAGAGAAAACGAGGAAACCAGTTGAAGATGGGTCATCCCACGTTAGTAACTGGGATAGCACATATCATGACTAAAACTCTGGACTTGCCGGAGCTCCCAAGTTGGTAATCGTGTAGCAGGAATCGGCATCATTCTTGAAATGTTTTTGTTTGAGAAACCTACAAGTGGTAAAACTAAAAAAATGTCATATTTTGATTTGCAAATGGTGTGGTTGATGAGTGAACCTACATGTGGTTGAAAAAGGGGTTTTCACCTACAAGTGGTTAATCAAGGTCATTAAGTTGAACTTGATTTAACTTTCATACAAATGGTTGAGAAACAATGTGATGAAACAATCCCCGATCTTACAAGTGGTTTCAAGAAAACTAATTTTCCGAAAAAACCATTTTGATTAAAACAAACTTAAGTGTTTTGAAATCATAATGGGAAAATAGTTTGTTGTCAGGGGGAGTTCTGATTGTTTATGCCAAGAGGATGGCGAATTGAAGCAATTCGAAACAGTTGTCACTTTACTTGTACAGTTTGCTTTTAAATTTTTCTTGAAAATCAAAAATTGAAACATATTTTTGATTTTAGGGGGAGTAAAAATTTTTAGAAATTTCAAAAATCCAAAATCCAAAAACATGAGAAAATGAAAAAGAGTTTTGTTGTGAAAAAGAGGAATTGATAGTACATCAGTGAACTATCACAGCATGCTAAAGAATTGGAAAGTCAAATGTGATAAACGGTCTCACTGATGATATGCCAGTAGGTTTTCGCACACTTAGTAGATTGTATTCGAGATATAAACCTAAATATCAAACTTGCTTATTTCGTGGGGAACATCTCTCGGATATATAGGTAACCCCTGAAATCTTGTTTGAAGGGCTTTCTATTTCTGACATACTAGCTCTTTGTGCTTGGTGATATCTGGGGTATTATACCCGGATTTCTAATTTTGCGGGAGCAATAGCCTAGTCCTCGTATAATACTTTGCATTGTTTTAATCTTAAAGCCCGCCCTCAGCATAAAAAATGATGAAACATTGAAAAATGCTAATCATGTGCTGTTGAAGAAAATATTCTCTAAAGGGAACACATCGAAAGTCGAACCATCATCTCTCTGATTTTGCGGAAGCAATAGCCTGAGCTCTCATGGTCTCGCATTTAACCTCTTTACAGATATCACTAGTGTACATTCACATGTAAGACTGAATATAGGAGTCTGGCTACGGGAGTATATTCTGAGGTGGGACACGTGAATAAGTTTAAGTGCTTAAAACATTAATCTCGTATCTCGAAACAGTTGAACTTTGTGTGAAAATTTAAGTGGATCAGTATACTGACAATCTAAGTGAATCGTTTAGAACTTAAAATGTTTAAAGCTTAACGGTGTTAGTAGTTTGTCTTAAAAACTGATATGATCCTCTTTCACAAACTCACAAAAATATTGTATGTAAATAATTCTTTACTGCTTTCCATTAAAAAACAAAAATCCAAAAAGAGTTTAAGTGTGTTTTAGTATAAATTTTTGAAAAAAACAAAAAGATTTTCGACAACTGATGTTGGAAAGCTGATTTTCAAAATTCCGAGTGCTAAACATGATGAAAAGGTTTGAGAGAGCTTGTTTCAGAAAGAAAGAGATGTTATTCTTACAAGTGGTCATCAGAGATTAAATCATATTAAACGATAATACCTGCAAGAGGAATATAAATTTGTCAAAGTAGAAGTAGTTAGGTTTCGACACATGAAAGATATGCGAAAGCCAGATTCCGATTCCCGTGAACTTTCAGCATGAGGAGAGCCAGGAAAGATTCATGAACCTATGAAAGCTGCAAAGCGTGAGCAAAATTTAAGCCATGTCATGATCCTAGAACGAGAATTCCAGATTGTGATCCCAGCTTATCGAAAGGGAGAGTCTGAAGAGGTAAGAGCCATATTGAGATCCTGGAACTGTATTCATGATAAAAGCTGCTGATGCTGAAGAACTTAAGGAATCAAGAGATCTGATCAAGAGAAGATAGAGACAGGTTGAGATTCTGGAAGAGAGAGAAAGAGATTGATTGAGGATGCTTACAATGGAGAATTCTTTGGAGAGAGCGAGAAGACTGATAAAGACTGAAGTTGTGACATACCGAAGACTCGACACCGAAGACTTCGTCAACATCCAAGGGGGAGTCTGTTGGTGCATATGTCTGTCGACTTCGTCTTGTATCGAGTCTTGTAATAGTTTAGATAGATCAGGGCACAATATACGAGAAAAGTGAGAAATCATGTTGTATGGGCCATTTCACATGAAATGGAAAATGTCCATTTCATACGAAATAAGAATACCATTTCGCACAAAATGGAGAAGCCATTTCGTGTGAACCAATTCGTGCGGAATGGTTGGCCTATAAATAGTGTGCTTGGTCTTATCATTTGTAACGTTTTCAATTCCGGTAGCGAAGCTCTGCCGAAGTGTCTCCAGCATTGTAAAACGATCTGATATCAACACAAGAGACAGTTTAAGTGAATCTGTGTGCAAATCAGCTGAAATAACTCCGATACGTCTGTTTCCGCCTTTCGTATTGGACAAGATCTCTTCTGAACGACTCGTTTGGTCGTGTAAACGATCCTACATTCTTCATCCAGACCGTACCTGACGTATTCAGGGTGATTTAGATGCCTGCTTGCCTCCCCACTTGTCTACATACAATTCCATCCAGTTATTCAGGAGGTTTGCCGCTTCACGCCAGTTGGGATCAAATTTGACTTCATTGCCCAATCCAATCCCACCATCGGGTGGCTTTCCTTCATCCGCTCTCCTTCTCACATCCACCTTTTTCACCTGACTTCCCTTCGTCTCAACCTTAGACCTACCCTTGGTCACACATGAAACAGACTCATTAGTAGCAACTGTATAACACACATCATCAACAATATCGCAAGTAATAAATTTGAAAACACATTAAAACAAAACTTATGGTTCTCATGGCTCATGGTGACTAATCGCCTTCTGCAATCGATTTGGGCAGTAGCTGTATGCAGAAACGGACGACCAAAGACTACTTGTGGCTGCTCGTATGTCATCGATGGTGCACAGTCTATCACAATAAAATCCACCGGGTAGTAGAATTCACCAAGTTGGAGCATCACATCCTTCACAACCACCCAGGGTTGTTTCTAACTCGCATCAGTAAACATGGGCATGTTGTCAACTACATGTAAAGGACAAAGTCATACTGGTCATACAGACTACCGGGAAGAACACTCATCCCCGCCCCATAATCCAACATCGCCTTGTGGATTTTGAATTTCCTAACTCGAATTGGGATGACTGATTCCCCTGAATCACTTCCGTTTCTTTCCTCCCTCATTTCAGTTACTCCTGCAATCACTTGAGAAGTAGAAGAGGTTAAAAATTGATCATTAAATTTACTTTTCAGAAAGATACTTAGCCCACTGATTGGTATATTCTTCACACTCTTGGGGTTGGTTTGAGTGTCACTTGGCAACTTCCCATTCTGCTGCCTCAAATTAGCTACCTCACTAGCTAACTGTCCCATCTGTGTTGTCAGCGATTGGATGGCCTTGTCATGAATCTCATCCTTTTGTTTTCTCGCTTCATCCAACTGATTTCTCTTCTGCATCTCTTGTTGCATGGCCTTCAGCATTTCCATGATCTCACTATTGCCCTGACCATTACCCTGCTGGTAGCTTCTTTGATAACCAAAATTGTTGCCCCCTTGATAATTATTCTGATTACATTCCTGGAAAGATTGGTTACTACCTTGAAAGCCTGGGTTCCTATTCCCATTTCCTTGCAGCATGTTCACTTCATCATATACACCTACAATACTCGGGCACTGATCATCTATGTGCCCTAAATCTCCACAATGCCCACACATAGGCATCTGTCCCCTATTTCCGGTACGTTCTCCACTGCCCTTACTGTTGCATGTCGAGCTCTTCTCGAAGATTGAGCCTTTCACTTTGAAGTGCTCGCCATTTTCTCCAAATAATCCTAGTCTATATGCTCATAATTTATACCGAACGTGCCACTTGATATGGAACTGAGATCACGTGCATCCTCCGGTGTCAACCCCTCATGAAACGCATTAAGTAATTCCCACATTTGTACACCATGGTGTGGGAAATTTTTCAACAACTTGAATTGGTTGAATGCTTCATGAAATAACTCACCCGACCGTTGTTGGAAATTCCTAATATCCCTACGAGCGTCACTACTCCTCTAAGGAGTATAGAATTCATCCAAAAAAACTGGTGCATATCGTGCCATGTGAAGATAGACGCAGATGGTAGGGAGTGAAACCATTGTTGTGCCTTGTCTTCAAGTGTGAATTGGAAGAGTACCAATTTCACATCATCGGGTGTAAAACCTTGACCCCTTATGGTGTTGCAATGAGCATCATAAGCAGCAATGTGAAGATAAGTTCTTCCTTGGCCAAACCATGATACTTGGCAAGCTTTGGATGGATTGTGCTCTCACTTCGAATGAATGGCCTCGTAGTTGAGGTATCACTACCGGTGATGAGTTGTTAGCGATAACTAGTTTGAAATGACTCTCTATCCCCTGTACCGGTCCACGATCGTATCTTCTCGGTATACCCTCAGGTTGAATGACCAATGGAACCATGTTTCTTGGAAGTGGCCTTTGCGGAGCAGGTATTTGTTGTACTGGTGGCGGTATTGGAATGTTCACCAGTCTCGCATTACCTGGTTGCTGGTTCACTGGTCCGGGTGTATAAGCGTATTGTTAATACCCGGCTGCTCCATGAGTTTCCCTTTCAGCAAACCTAAACCATGTATTATGCCCTTCATAATTTCCGATATTCAACTATTATCGATCACCTTGATTCCCCTCATAACTTTCGAATTCTTCATATCTATCTCCAAAATCTCCAGAGTTATGCCTTTGGTCAAAAATAGAAGCTCTAACTGAGAAATGTTGTTGTTGAGGTGCTTGATACTGTGATGGTTGGTTTGGTAGGGAAGATATGGTTGACGAGTTAACAGGTTGACTTTGGTTAGGTGGGATGATGTTCTCATCGGATACTTTCCTAACATACGGTGAATAGTACTGAGCATTAAATGTTTGGGTGAAAGGTGGATTTTGAGAAGATGATGATTGGTTTGGCAATGGCGGTGGTAGGCTAGCTAAGTTAGGGAACAGTGGCGGTAGAATTGGCGGAATTTGGGTAGTAGTGTTTGGGTGAATTGAGGTAATGGTTCAGATGGTCTGAAGGTGTTAGGTGATGGTTGAGTAGGAGTTGGTGATAATTGAGCTTGTGAAACGGTCTACTTATCTGGATTTTTTGAGTTCTCCATTGGTTTGGATGTAGGTGTTGGAGATTGTAGGATTTTGTTCTCTTGATGCAATACTCGGGTATGCCGAACTGTCCTCTCTATTTCTGGATCAAATACGAGTGGTGAAGACTTTCCGGACATCCTAGTATGATGCATACACGTACGTAATCACCTTCACAAACACAAACAAGAACCCACGCGTAATTCTGAACAAAAAGAAATAAACACTATTTTTGGATTTTTTAACTATTTTTCTAAAACACTTAGAGCAAAACACTTTGTGCACGACTCCCATGCAACGACACCATTTTGATGACTGTCGTGAGTGTCATGCAAAAACCTAATTAAACTAGATGGCTAGAGTAAGTAGGGTATCGAATCCAAAGGAGTCTGATGGAAAGTGTTATGGATTAAGCACTAAGAATCTAATTGCAAAAATGTAAAATATGGTTGTTTGATTGTTTGATTAAACTAAGAAATACTAAAACGAATTTGTAAACAATTGGAGAAAATAATGGTTCATCCGGATTTTAGATTCAAAGTAAACTTGAATTATGTGTACGGTTGCAACACTTACATAGACATGATTGTGTAATTCAATTAACAAGTTGTGATTATCTAAAGACTACTTACTTCGATTGCAAAACAATAGAAGGTTATCATATAAATAATCAACTGAAATTACCAACCCTAATCCTTATCAAATATATCCCAATTACTAGAAATCTCAAGAATTAAATGAATTAGAACTAAAGTTTAGATAAAATCAATCGGTTACAACTAGTCAATCAAATCAAGTGGTAAGAAACATCGAATGCTTAGATTATCAAGTTCACAAACAAAGAAAACACATAAAATCCGTTCACTTACAAGAATCCTCCACCCGGAGGAAACCACTAAAAGATTAGTTGCTCATCTTGGTTGGTTGATCTTCAAAAGGTTGAAATATGATTGAAATCATCTTCGGCACAAGTGATTTGGTGGAAAGTATGGTGAGAAAAAGGTGAAATAATGCCCTAAGATGTGTTCTTGGTCCTCTCCTATCGTATGGTGGCTGAATCACTTCTTAGGGTTATTAAAAACCCTTTTAAACATCGAAGAAATTCAACTTGCGCGTCCCATTCTGAAGCTGTCATAGCCTACGGTCTGCTGACCGTTGGTTGCGGTTCCCTATGCTGATTCTTCTTTGTTACCAAACCATAGGCTACGACTTCCAACCATCAGCTAAGGTTCATGGCCGTTGTTATCCTTTTGTTCAACGTAACTAGACCGTAGGCTACGATCAATGGACCGTAGCTTACGTCGTGATTTGTGACTCCATCCTTGCCCGCATTTCAACTTTTAATAAATGACCCAATGGCCCCTGGACTTTGTTCTGTTCTGTTTCTTGCACATCCAAACTATCTCTTGACCCGAAACAACTCTCGACTGATGTAATATATCTTGATTTTCATCCTCGGTAGTTCCGTTTCATCACCACGCACTCTAGCTTCACTGAATTAAGCGATTAACCTACCAAACCACAATCTCTCGTAGTTATCACATTCAACACATATAATTGCCTAAAACGTAATAAAACACATAATATAAACACATTAGCACCCGGGTTTCACCCTCTCCATCATTATACCACATGGTCATTCTGTTTGATGGGTTAAAACACACGTCTTGATAATATTGTTAAAAATGACCACAATGCCCTTATGTAGTCAAAGTAGCTAGTTAAATGGTTTTAATCCAAACCAAGCTATAATCTGATTTTAAATAGAATATATATCAACTAAAACTATATTTTTAATACTTGGACTTGTCACAAACCCATCCGACCTTCCGAACCCACCTTTGCGCATATAACTAGTTATGCAAACCTAGTTCGCATACACTAGGCGTAAAGGGTCAAAGCCTTTAAAAACCTTTCAAAATCAGAATGTTGGTTTAATAAACCTTTATCCAATGAGTCCTTGGTCTCGGATAGGTAAAAACCACATTCTATCTGGTCTATGCTTAATCTAGTGAACCAATCTCATTCTGAAGTAACGGGTCGTGTCTAAGGAACTAATCTATGATCTGTATACATTCTAACAGATAACTGATTATGTTCACTCAGGACTATAGAACCCCCTAGATATTCAGACTTGAGTTTTAATACTTTGACGTACGGCTTTTGTTATATTAAAACCGTTATCGGTTGGAAGCTAGCATAATGGTAAATACTCTTAACTAATTTTGCTTTTAAACTTGGGATATGGCGAATACGCCACTTGGAGCTGGTATTATATAAATTATCCACCTATGATTGTTCATAAATATAAGAACTTGGTTTAATCTGTTTTACTTGACATCTGAAACAATTGGGGGTTATTGGTACCGTGTCCGGGCGTCCCGACTCATGAACTATTATGGTCATATGGAATAACGTGCCGAGGTAGGCATACTGACTGTAAGACACGTTATTCAACTTTGGTGTGTACCTTAATCATTATAGCACTGAAAATGACCGACTTTGATCTCTGGTTCCCATTGTATGACAAGTATGTAAATCTGGTGACAAGATAAAATCCTAATAAATATTAAATGATTACCTATGGGTTTTCTCTATGTATAAAAATCATTTTTGAAAACTATTTTCAAAAAGAGTCGGTTAATTGTATTTACCAGCGAAAGATGGCGTATTTTCAAAAGATTGAACTGCAGGTACCGAACCTTGATATTAGGCTGGGAATCCGGGTCGGCTATAATAAAGGCTATGGAATTTGCAACTCCTAGCTTAAGGCCTATGATGTATAAAGCTGCTTTTACTAGATCCTGTCTATGGGCTTGTATTTGAACACTTGTATAAATTTTATTTATTTATATTCAAGACTTTTATTGAAATAAATACTTTTACTCTGATACTTCGGTTGCATTATTAAATTGTGATACTGTTATCCAATCATCACGACCCATCCGCGCCCACCGGAAATCGGGGTGTGACAAATACAGACTTGTCAAGCAGTTGACAACTCAAAACATGGAACCATGCAAAGTTTTTCCAACGATAAAGAAGCAGGACCCTAACAGGTTCCATGTTTAGAAAGACGTACAAAACACAGTACACAAGATTAAATCCGAACAAAGAGAAGGATTGACTCCCATGCAGTCACAAAAAAACATGCTAATTAAAAACGAATTTATTTACGAGACACGGGAGGAACCCGGTGTGAAACCCGGCTATTTAGGCTGTACCCGTACAAATGTAACACGTGTCATGAATGAATAAAAGGATGTATTTGACTGCTATTAATATTTATGTGTGATATTTGATGTGTTGGTAAATCCAAACTTTGATAAAAATTATGTTGGTAATAACAATATAAACGCTTATCGCGTAACGAACAAAATGCGAAACGAACGTCGGTGACCGCCCGATCAATGTTAAAATCCTAAAAATAATATGTTATGATTATAATGGTAATTTTAAACATTTCCGGAAGGAAAAATAAATTAAAACACTAAGAAACTCTATTTTTCGAGTTTAAGCGCGTACCGCGCGATACTGCGCGTATCTGACAAAATACTGTCAACGCAGCCAGTCAAGGCAACTGATAATTATTTCAGTAATAATTTGGCGAGTTAATTTTTATAGAGCATTAAGAATAATTTAAAACATCATAAAACAGGATTAAAACGCTAGAAAAAAATACCCGGTATCCAGTAAAATACCAGTTTTTGGTCTTATTATATATGTATATATATGTATACGGGTATATGTGTGAGAGATGGGACAAGTGGCGGCACATAGGGGTGCCCACTTCTTCTCTATACTTCCATTTTGACACTTATAAGGACTTGAGATATGTGTGTAATCATTAAGGTCCTCATATCTTCCATAATCTTACAATAACCAAGAAACCAATTTCAAACACAATTTCACTCACTCTCTCTCTCTCTCTCTCTCTCTCTCTAACATCTCATCCAAACACCCTCTTACCCACAACGATTTTCATTTTCCAACTTATTTCTTGAAGATTCATGTTCATACAAACTCATTCCAAGTTAGTTTGAAGATCCAAGGGGGTTTTAAAGGTGATTTCAAGAAGGTGCAACCTCCATATCATCAAACTTTAACAAAACCCACTAAAAATCTTGAAGGTATAAAACTCACTTTAAAAAACCTTGTTCTTGATTCTTGATGATTTTGATGATGATGTTAGTTTCTATTGTTCTTGGATTTCAACACTAACTTGAAACTAAAAACAAATGGGTTTTTGAATAAAAATGAAATGGATGAATATATATATATATAGGATTAGGGCTGTTCACGAGCCGAGCTGAACCGAGCGGACCTTTGCTCTTGCTTGGCTCGTTTACAAACCGAACCGAGCGGAGCGGCTCATTTAAAACCGAGCCTCAAATCAAGCGAGCATTTTTCGAGCAGTAAATATTCCGAGCGAGCGTCGAGCGAAGTTCGAGCGATTTGGACAACCGTGTCACCCGATTGAAATTCGCTAAGAGAGCTAGTGACAATGTTTGATATCAAGTTTTTATGTCTTTAAAAAATGCACGTTTCAAGAAATAATATTTTTCTTATGAATAACAACGTTGTGGCCGATGAGGCGATGATCATATTGCACGAACAATTACGTTGAGAGCAGGAGACGATCGACTTAGGGTAACGACATAAAATATTGAGACGATGAGCAGCTTGTCATTTATCGATTTAGGATTTAACTTTTAGGTTTTGATACTAATTTTGTATTGGCGTGGTTTGGCTAATACATATAGATATAGTTGTAAATTTGTATATAGTGGACCAAAATCTAATAGAGTGGTATATATAAAACTATAAATTTAATTTATATTTAAGTATATATGTACGTGTAATGTGTGTGTGTGTGTGTATGTATAATTTGTATTTGTGTATATATATGTGTATATACATGTTTATATATGTACGTGTATATGTGTATGCATATATATATATATATATATATATATATACTAATTATTGATTAAAAATAATAATTCGAGCCGAACCGAGCCGAGCGAACCTTTGCTCATGCTTGGCTCGTTTACAAACCGAACCGAGCAGAGCGGCTCGTTTACAACCGAGCGTCAAATCGAACGAGCATTTTCCGAGCAATTTCCGAACGAGCGACGAGCGGCGAGCGAGTTGAACGGCCCTATATAGGATAGGAGTTGGCCAGAAAGTCCAAATTTCCTAAAAAGTGTAAAAAGTCATAAAACACCATAATGTCAACCGTAAAACACACCAAAAACCCACAAATAATATAATGAAGATTACTAAAACATCATGTATGTGGGTTTTGTGTTGTGTTTTAGATGTTAAGGCTCTGATTGTGGAATGACAAATATTATTGTGTTTTATGTTGTTTAGCATTGTGTGTTGTGTATTCATAGTTCTACGATGGTGTGTTTGAAGTTTTTATGGACTATTAGAGTTTGAATATGGTGTTTTAGTAATATTCATTCTATTATTTGTGAGTTTTATGCCTGAAATTATTGTGTTTTATGACTTTTTACACTTTTTAGGAAAAACACACTTTCCGTAGGATCCCCACTCTATATATATATATATATATATATATGTGTGTGTGTGTGTGTTTGTGTGTATGTGTGGGTATGGCCGTATATATGTATGTAGATGTAAATGACATTGAGTTTTGACTTTTGATAGATTCTTGTGTGACATGATTCTTGTAAAGTGAAATGAATGTGTGATCAAAGGAATGTTCTAAAAAGGTTTTATGATTTGGGATGAACTTGTGAAAATGTGAAACTTTGGAAGTTTATGTATGTATGTAATATGTCGTGTATATATGTATAGCTATACATACATGTGGGTTTTTGTCACAAGTTCATAAATGGAAG
>JARYGA010036518.1:0-34739 GCA_030545235.1 Helianthus tuberosus | reverse complement strand
ACGGGTTGTAATGGGTCGTAAGCACTTAGGTTAGGTTTCATTTAGTATGTAGGCTTTGTTAAACCATACTACATGAGTTCCCATACTCATTTGGTTTACGAGCCCTCATTCTATCCGATCCTCCGATTTAGGTCCGGTATATTAACATAGTTACCTATATTAGGTGTCGTTTGATTTCCGTGATCTCTAGCATTGCTTGGTGGTTATCTTAGGACTTCTGAGCAATCTCAAGTGAGTACATAGACCCCTCTTTTACTGTTTTCCAAACATTTTGGGGTGAAACACATGTGCCTACTTGTTACTTTCATGCTTTCCTGCTTTCACATCATATACTTGCTATGTTCATTAGTACATTTATAGTACATGATTTCATTGTGTTTTGCTATGTATGCCCATTGTGTGCATACTTAGTACATCGTTTTACATTACATTTGTTAGTGCAGTTGTCTGTCGACTTCATCTTCGTTCGAGTCTTAGATTAGTAATGAAAGATCAAGTCACGCAGTTCGAGTTAAACAGGAAACAAAGGTGAACAAGCCAGTTCAAACGAAGTGGACAGCTCAAACGAAGTGGACTGTTCAAACGAACTGGAAATGCCTGTTCAAACGAACTGGAAATAGTATAAATATGTGACTTGAGTTTTTCATTTGTAACGTTCGATTCCGGTAGCGAAGCTCTGCCGAAGTGTCTCCAAGTCTGTAAACGTGTTCTAATCAATACAAGAGACAGTTAATAGTGAATATCAAGCTGAAACAAACTCTGATTCATCGAATTCCGCCTTTGAATCAGTTTAGAGCTCTTCTGAAGACTCGTTCAGATCGATTCTCGATCCTACAAGTGGTATCAGAGCTCAGGAGGAAGAGTTCCATCGATTTCAGCTTGATTTCATCTCACTTCTACACCATTCTTCACATTTTTCAAAATTAAAAGAGTTTTACTGGATAAAATGGCTTGATTTTGACGTATATTGTGCGAAAGAGTGTTTTAATCAATCTGTGAAAGTTTCAGATTTTATAACAAAGTAAAACTTCAACATTTTTACGAAAATTCGATCAGTTCGTATCAGATCCAGTTCATACGAACTGGAACTTTGATCTCAGATCTACGACGATTCCGTGGATGTTATTGAACGAAAAACAATTCATTGTGCTCGGTTTTTGTTATAGAACAATCCTTGAAGAAATCAGAACGTAATTCGATCTAAAACTTGTTCAAATCTGTCAAAAATATGTTCAGTTCGTATGAATCAGATCCAGGTCGTTTGAAAGGTCACACGAAGTAAGCTAGTCCGTTTGAAAGATCATACGAAGTACCTAGTTCGTTTGAAAGGTCATACGAAGTGAACTTTATTGCTTTTGAAACAGTTCGTTTAATCCAGTTCGTCTGAAGTTTGATCTCAGCTCGTTTGGATATTTTAGTTCGTTTATAACTCAGTTCGTATCACCAGTTTGCACCATAGTCTGTTTGAAAAATTCAGTCCGTTTGAAAAGGATAAAGGTCATCAACTCGTCTGAACTTCAACTCGTCTGAACCTAGTTCATCTGAAGTCTGAACTCAGTTCCCTTGAAACCCAATTTGTTTGAATCAGTTCGTCTGAACTTCTGTCTGTTTAAACAAAATCCAGTTCGCATAAGAGTCTAGTTCGTCTGAATCTCAGTTCGTATGAAGATTTCAGTTTTTGTTTGAAGGATAGTTCGTTTGAAAGGTCGCATGAAAGTTGTTCAGTCCTTTTAATGTTGATTTCAGATCGAAAATACTGACATCACGTGAATTTCAGTTGTCTACAAAGTCTATTCGGTCCAATGAATATTATGTCAGCACATGTGAAGTATTCATGAGTTGATGTAAACGGTCCAATCAGAATTATCGGTTAAGCTCAAAAAGGATAATCAAAGTGCATGTGATCTGACAGTTTTTGTTGTGTGCATGTGATATTGATAATTTTGTAAATTCATTCAGTAAGTGTTAAAGGATTGCACGTGGTTACATAATTAAGATTGTTTAATTCATATCATTTCATTCATTTCATCCTTTAAAATCAAAGTTTGGTGTCAAGTTACTCATGAATAAAGGTTGTTTGCATCAAGAATATCCAGTTCGCACTAAGTGATTTTAATCTACACAAGTTTGGTCATTGATCAGTTTGCACAGATTGAAAATTATCATTTCACATTAATGGAGTTCAAAAGTTTCAAGGGTCAGGTCAATCAAATTCGATCCGAGTCATAGCAGTCCGCACAATTGGACAATCTTTAGTCTGCACCGAAAATCGCCAGTCTAAGTAACAGTCTTATTCAGTTAATTGACAAACGGTTATACTGATTGTTTTGTTTGTTTGTATCTCCAGGTATTTTACAAGACTCATTTGAAAATTCGAAACATGGAGAACGAGTTCTACAATGCTTTTGCTAGTCCAATTACAATCACTCAGAGTGCTTTGCATGAAAATGACACCGGGACGTCTCAAAAACTGCCCAAACTCATGGATATTGATGATTACAATGGATGGTCCGAAAGGTTTGGAAATTGGGTTGAAGCGTATCATTTGGATGCGTGGGAACACACTGACGAACCATATGTTAGACCCACAACAAATAATATTCAGCAAACAATTCGAGAAATGAGTACTGAAGATAAAAAGAAATATAGGGATGGGAAATTGATGGTGAGTCTGCTTCAGCAAGCGATAAAAGAATTGGAAGCAAAATTTGTTGGAAGTGATGATATGCTCAAAAACAAGATGTCTCTCATGAAGAAAGAGTTTGATTTATTTCGTGGTTTAAAATCTGAAAACACCAAGCAAATAATTGATAGATATTGTAACTTGGTGAGAAATATGACAAAACTTGGTATTAAAAAGGATACTGATGAATTGATTGAAAAACTTGCAGATGCACTACCTCATGAAACTTGGGGAACGTTTCTGATGATGCTGAGATCCAACAAAAAAGATTATAAAAACATGACACTGGGAGACTTCATCAAACATCTGGAAGCTCAAGAGATGGAGCAGAGAAAGATTGCCAGGATGAAGAACTACGATGGAGAACAAGATATCAGCTTGTATTACAAAGGTGGTGTCAACGAAAAGTCAAAATTTTCTCCAAAAGTCGAAACTGCTTACAGTGCAAAAGATTCTTCAGAAAACAAATCATCCCAGGGATCAAGCAGCACAAGATTTTCATCATACGATCCAAACATTTCAGTAACAAAGAACGGAAGAAAACTTCAGTGCAATATTGTTCTAAGTCTTGAAAATGATCAAGATTATACTGAAGAGGTTGCCAAAAATCAAATGTCTTTGTTGGAAATGGTGTTGGAATCCTATAGTAGTTTTGTGGCCGGAAAGATCGGTAATCCAATGCTCACGAAAGAGGATTACGATCAAATCGATGCTGAGGAAATGGAATTGATGGATATTAAATGGTGCATGGCCAGTGTAATGAGAAGAGCTGAGAAGTTTAAACAAATTACAGGAAGAAATGATTTTCTTGATGCAAGCGTTTCAAATTTAGGCTTTGATAAATCTAAAGTTACATGTTTTCGTTGCAGGGAAAAGGGGCATTTCAAGAGAGAATGCAAAAATCGTGAAGCTACCGGAGCCCAGAATCCTTTTGGAAACAATGATTATCACAAAAAGGCGATTTATCATCAAATCACCCCAGCAGCACCGCATCAGGCACAAACTGCTCACGGGAAAGATGTGATTGAAGGTTCAAAAAGAGCATGTCTAGGCAATCAGGGCAAATATGATAATTTTACATGGGATAAATATCTTCCAACAAACAGCAAAGTGTGTTTGGCAGAACAAGATGATGAAAAGTTGGCTGAAGGTTTCAGTTGGAACGATTTTTGCCCAGATCAAGACACTTCAAATGCTAAAGCTTTAATTGCAAATGCTTATGATTTGAAATGTGCTGAAAAGTGCAGGAAAGTCATGGAAGCTGCTGAAGCAAGACGGAGAAAGCTTGAAGAACAGGAAGAAGAGGAAGAAAGATTAAAAGCTGAAGCTAAAGCTGAGAAAAAGAGAAGAGCTGAATTTTTACAATCAAACCGAACAGTCAAAGAGGTTCCTGAATTTGAAGTCAAAGTTGATGCAGAACCTGTCAAAGTTCCTGAAAAGTGCATGAATTGTGATTCTTTAATCAAGCAGAACAATGAGTTGCTGCACAATATAAACAGATTGAAAGAATCCTATGATACAATGAACAGAGAAATCAACAAGTATACTGATTCAAACGGTGAACAAGTTGTAGCAATGAATACACTGAAGATAGCATATTTGAGACAGTTGGATGATGTCAACTTTCACATAAAGAAATGTGCTGATCTAGAGTTGAAGTTAGCAACACAAAAGATAGAAACTGAGAGAGTCAACAAGTTATTAGAAAGTTACTCATGTTCTACTTTTGTTGTTGACAGGATTTATCCGGTTGTGGAAGAATTGAAGACGTTTGAAGAAGTGAAGACTTTCGAAGAAAAGAAATCTGTGACAAAAGATGAAGTGAAGACTTCTGGTAAGAAACCAAGTGTGGTTTACAATAGATGTCCGCCTCCGGTCGAAAATGGATTTTTACCTCGAAATCCAAATTCCGAAAGAGTCGAAAAGGCAATAAACTTACAATGGGAGTCTGGGCCGTCGGATAACTTGCCAGAAAATATTGATGTCACGTATACGTCGTCTGACACTAATCATGAGTCAAAGTTGATAAAAAGTGTGGTCGATCAGGTGTTAGATAAAGATGACATAGAGGAGTCAAAACCGGAGTCCAAGTCAAAGTCTGAGTCCTATACGTCAAAGTCAACAGTCAAAAAGGACAAACGGGTTTATGATAAAGAGTTTTTGATTTCAAAATCTAATTTGAATGATGAATTATTCAAAGTGGCATATACTTTGAAAAATTCTGACAAATTATATTATGATGAAGCTTTTCCAATAAGAAGTGTCAAATTTGAAATGATTCAAAAGGTTTTCAAAATTACAGAAATTAATATTTCTGAAATAAAAGATTTAAATCTTATCGGAAAATCTAAACAATACACTTCAAGAGATCAACAAAGAATTAACAAGAAAATGGGTTACAATTGTGGTTATAGTTTCCAAAAGAAACCAAACCATAATCGTAATTTCAAAAAGAAAGGTCTTGGTTTTATTCAACCGAAAAACTATAAAAATGAGAAAACTTATAAATCAAAAACTGTTTTTGTTTCAGGAACAAGTGCTGAGAAAGAACAAAAGAGTTCATTCTGGAAGCAGACAAATCAAGAATTCCTTGCCAAGAAGCAAGAAGAACTGAAGAAGAATGATGTTCCAAAGAAGATTGAAAGGAGAACATGTTTTCAGTGCAAAACTGTTGGTCATGTTGCTAGGGACTGTCCGAAGACATTCAAACCAAAACAGGAAGTCTCTGGTAAACTAAAAGAGAAAGTGATCGAGAAAACTGAACTAACAACCAAAAAGTTTACAAGCTTTGAAAATTCAACCTTTGAAATTGGTGAATGTTCAAAGAATGTGGATAAAAGAAAAGAAAATTTGAAAAATCAAAAATGGATTGTTAAGGGTTCAGGAAACAGTTCTGGTGATGAATCTGATTCCATAAAATCAGAGGAGCCAAAAGTTATTAAAGAAAATGTTGATAAATCAGTTCCGACTGTGGATGATGAGAATTTTCCACCACTTCGGATTGAAAATTTTAAAAAGAAAATTGGTAAAGTTGAGATATCAAATCAATTTTATGATGACAAAAAGGTTTTTGATGTTGACAAGGCCTTTAACCCCACTGTAAAACATATTGTTGGAAAAATGATTGATCGAAAAGTCAAAGGGGTTAAAGAGTTCTACGAGAAGAAGAGGGGAGGTAAGAAACCGAGTGATGATGACTCGGTGACACCCAAGGAAGGTCAGGCTTGGGTGGATATATTTTTCAAAGAGTAAAAACCTGACTTGCCGGAGCTCCCAAGTTGGTAATCGTGGAGCATGAATCGGCATCATTCTTATATTGTGTTTGAAAATTGTTTTTTGTATAAGTGTGAATTGCCGGAGCTCCCAGGTTTGTAAGCGTGGAGCAGGAATCGGCATCTATCTTTCTTAGTTGGATTTTTCGTACAAGTGGTAAATCAGGGACATTAATTTGTACTTGATTTTCTACAAGTGGTTGAAGACAAAATGATGAACCACATCCCCAACTTTACAAGTGGTAAAAACAAACTTATTTTCCAGAAAAATCATTTTGATTAAAACAAACTTAAGTGTTTTGAAATCTTAATGATAAAATGGTTTGTTGTGAGGGGGAGTTCTGATTGTTTATGCCAAGTGAATGGCGAATTGAGGTGATTCGATATTGGTTGTCATTTTATTGTACAGTTTGTTTTCAAATTTCCTAAAATGTGTTTGCATTTTAGGGGGAGTAAGAATTTTTAGAAAATCCAAAAACATTTGAAAATTTGAAAAAGACAAAAACATGATAAAATGAAAAATGAGTTTTTGTTGCATATAAGAGGAAATGATAGTACATCAGTGGACGATCACAACATGCTAAAGATTTGGTAAGATAAAAATGTGATAAACGGTCTCACTGATGATGTGCCAGTAGGTTTTTGCACATTTAGTAGATTGTGACGAGATATAAATCTAAATTTCAAACTTGCTTATATCGTGGGGAAACATCTCTCGGATATATGGGTAACCCCCGAAATCTCGTTTGAAAGGTCTCATAATCTGATATACTAAGTCTTTATACTCAGTGATATCTGGGGTATTATTCTTGGACTTCTGCTGAATGGAAGTTCTGACCTAGTCCTCGAATAATACTTTCCGCAATGCTTGAAACATAGCATCACCCTCAGCATATATGATAAGACAATAAAATTGCTTAGCAATGCTGTTGTAAAAAAATATCCTCTAAAGGGGACACACCCAAAAGTTGAGTCATGATCTCTCTGCTGAACGGTAGTTCTGACCTGAGCTCTCATGATTCTTCATAATTTATTAACCCCTACAGATATCATTTGTGTCATAATTACCTGTAAGACTGAATATTGGGATCTGGATACGGGAGTATATTCTGAGGTGGGACACGCGATTGAGTTTAAGTGCTTAAAACATTAATTTCGTATCTCGGATCAGTTGAACTTTGTGTGAGAATTTAAGTGGACCAGTATACTGACAATCTATGTGAATCGTTTAGAGCTGGAAATGTTTAAAGCTTAACGGTGTTGGTGATTTGTCTCAGAAACTGATATGATCCTCTTGCACGAACTCACAAAAATATTGTCTGTAAATATTTTATTTCTTCACTTACTTTCTTTCAGAAAATCCAAAAAGATTTTAGTGTGTTTTAGCATAAATTTTGATAAAATTCAAAAAGATTTTCGACAACTGATTTTGGAGAGCTGATTTTCAAAATTCCAAGTGCTAAACATGATGAACAAATGGTTTGGGTGAAAGTGTTTGAAGATTGTTGAAATGGAATGAGAAAAGTTTTACAATAAAAACGTTATTCCTGCATGTGGTAAATTAGATTTGAAAATCTTATCCACAAATGATTATCAGAAAATTTATTTTTGGGTAGAGTTTTTTTTTTTTTTTTTTTTTTTTTTTTTTTTTTTTTTTTTTTTTTGCAGGTTGGCCAGGTTTCAATCCAGAGCTGGATGAAAGCCAAGGTATGATCTTGTGAATTCCAGACTACGATCCCAGCAGATTGAGAGGGGGAGTCTGAAGACACCATGATATTCAACATTTGAGAGAGAGGAGTTTGTTGTTAATGAAGATAGAGAATGAAGATTCTTGCAATGACAGATATTTCAAAGAGTTCGAAAGGACTGATAAAGACTGAAGATGCGAAGACTCGACACTGAAGACTCGTCAACATTCGAGGGGGAGTCTGTTGGTGCATGCGTCTGTCGACTTCGTCTTGTATCGAGTCTTGTAATAGTATAGATAAAACAAGTCACGCAGTTTGAGATAAGTAGGAAACAGAGGTGAACAAGCCAGTTTAAATGAAGTGGACACTTCAAATGAAGTGGACAGTTCAAACGAACTGGACCAGTTCATACGAACTGGAGATGGTTGTTCAAACGAAGTGGATTTAGTATAAATAGTGGACTTGTTTTTATTTGTAACTTTGACATTTCCGGTAGCGAAGCTCTGCCGAGGTATCTCCAGACCGTGTAAAACTTTCATATCAATACAAGAGATAATTAAACTACTTTCTAGTGCAAATCAAGCTGATTCGAAACCGAAACGTCTGTTTCATGCTATGTATGTTCATTGTGTGCATACTTAGTACATTGTTTTACATTACATTTCATGCTATGTATGCCCATTGTGTGCATACTTAGTACATCATTTTACATTACATTTCATGCTATGTACGCCCATTGTGTGCATACTTAGTACATTGTTTTACATTACATTTCATGCTATGTATGCCCATTGTGTGCATACTTAGTACATCGTTTTACATTACATTTCATGCTATGTATGCCCATTGTGTGCATACTTAGTACATTGTTTTACATTACATTTCATGCTATGTATACCCATTGTGTGCATACTTAGTACATCGTTTTACATTACATTTCATGCTATGTACGCCCATTGTGTGCATACTTAGTACATTGTTTTACATTACATTTCATGCTATGTACGCCCATTATGTGCATACTTAGTATATTATTTTACATTACATTCTATGCTATGTATGTCCATTGTGTGCATACTTTGTACATTTATTATTCATCACATGCTTACATTTTGGTATGACATTTGGTTTGTTTAAATGGGACAATGTACATTCATTAACACCGATCATGCCGCTCGGTAGTAGGTAGTGGTACCATAGGACTTGACAACTCCCATTCCTGAAATCCCGGGTTTGTTTGGATTGGAAGGAATGACAGAATCCGAATACATTTCTTTTGATAACCTTGACTTAGGGTTATCCGACTGTCTCAAGGCTTGGATGTATGAATTTTTACAATACCGCATAGATGTTTATATCAGTATATCATGCATTAGTTACACAAAACATAACTTTGATTTAAACCATGTTTTACTTCAATACCTTGTTTTTGTGCATTTTACATATGGTTTAGTTGATATATTTCACGTACCATACATAAACATTTTGACATTGATATACACAATTCATGATTCACATTAGACATAAACATTTTGACATTGATATACACAGTTCATGATTTACATTAGACATAGACATTAGACATGGTTTTCACACAAACATTTTGACATTTGATTATACATAAACATTTTACTTTGGTGGTTTGGTTTGAGTAACTGATTTAAGTAACGAGGCATGTGTAATATGATACAAGCATGGTGGATACGCCGCTGGTACTTCCTATATATAAGTGCTTGTATGGTATTACATATCGTAGCGTTATTTGAATCATTTCAATTTAAGACATATAACATTTTATACAAATAACATACTTTTCAAAAGACATTGTTTTACAAAACAACTTATCTTATACAAACTCATTTTACTTGGTTATTCATTTAACCATACATTATTCTCTTATTTATACATATCATCTGATCTTATTGCTTTTCAAATGATTTACAAGACAAAGCAAATTACAAAGTTCATGACTAAACATTTTCTTAAACATAAGTCATGAATTCTATTTTCACAAAACCTATGTATCTCACATACATTTTTATGCTGACGTACCTATTTTCACATGTGTTTCAGGATATGATGCATAGGATTTATCAAGATACACTTAGGCGGACTTAGGCCTTAGTGACAATAAAAGATGCAAGACTAGTTATTTATGTTATATTTCTTTGATTGTCAAGACACTTTAACTCTTTTATTCAATAAAACAATATTTCAATTTCCATGTGTTATGAAACAATGATTCTGTTACAACACTCCCCGACGTTTCCGCCACGTTTTGTTGTTTTACGTGGTAGGGGTGTGACACCTACTACTAGTGATCTTTTTACTTTGATTTTGCAGATGAGGGATCACATACAGGAGCAGGACAAAACCAACGAAAGGATCCTCCGGGAAATCGGTGACATCAAGAAACAGAAGAGATCAGAAGAGGATCACTCTCCTCTGATACCAAGGTCACTGAATTTTGACACTCCAGCCGTAACCGCCCTGCAATCTGCAGCTCCAGACATCCAGTACCAGAGTGAACCATTGGGAAGGCGTTATGGAGCAACAACTATGAGTCAGGCATTTGGGTCTCACTTCCAGCCTCAAGGATCCTGTTTTCAGCCTTCGGGATCCTCTTTTCAGCATCAGGGATCCTTCATCAGCTCGGGAGGATATTTGGGAATGCACACAGTTTAAGGATCCTCTGGGGTTCAAGGATCCTCTGGGGTCCAAGGATCCTCCGGGGTCCAAGGATCCTCATTTCAGGTTCAAGGATCCTCTCAGCTTCAGGGATCCTCTCAGGTTCAAGGATCCAACATCTTTCAGGATCAAGGATTCTTGAGAAGTATACAACCCCCAAGCATAGATGTATATCAAGGAGACTTCATTCCAATGCAGACCATTGCCTCTTCTGGTTCTTCAATCAGACCAGAATCCCATCAATATGGATTCACATCTACAATTCCTAACCTGAATCCCCAGGGAGGTAACACTTTCAATAATTCTTATAACACTAACCATGGCTCTATGCAGGATACAGGTATCAACCAAGCTATGGCTAAGGAATTACAGAAGCTGAAGGATATGATATCCAGTGTTCCAGGAGTGGTTAAGCCCATTCCTGAAATTGCAGATGGAAGCCATAGGATATCTCGTTTTACACCACCCATTTGTGATGCTGAGATACCCAAAAGGTTCCAAATACCAACTATGAAGCTATATGATGGTTCAACGGATCCAGAGGAGCATGTAGCTCAATATAGAGAAAGGATGGAGATCAACCCCATCCCAGAGAGGTTAAAAGAAGCATGTATATGCAAGGGTTTCAGATCCACACTCACAGGATCTGCTCTTAAATGGCTGCTAAGTCTTCCCCCTTACTCTATTACTTAATTTGCTAATCTAGTTAATCTGTTTAATAGTCAATTCTCATGTAGTAGAAAATTTGAACGATTAACTAGTGACCTATATAGGATAACACAAGGTCAAAATGAATCACTTAGAGATTACATCACTAAGTTTAGTAAAGAATCCTTAGATATCCCCAACCTAGATATAGCCACGGCTGTGGAAGCCTTTAAAATGGGATTGCTTAGGGATTCATTATTCTATGATGATCTCGTTATGACCCCATGCAGGAATCTTGATGAAGTAAGAACTAGGGCCATTAGATTCATCCGACTAGAGGATGATAAAAGGATCCAGGAGAGATTGGCAGGATCCTCAAAACAGAAAAAACAAGGATCCTACTTTAAGAATAACAAGTTCAAGTCCTACAACAAGTCTGACAACCAGAATATGCATGCAGTAGAACAAGAAGAGGATGATGAGGATTATCCTCCAATTTCTGAATACTGTTTTCTGTTGATAACGATGAACTAATTCTTGCAATGCAGAATCTAGGTGAGAAAGCTAGGTGGCCAAGGAAAAGTGATAAACCAACTGCTACAAAAGACAAATCCAAATGGTGTGCATATCATGAGGATTTCGGACATCTCACTGAAGAGTGTATTGCACTTAGAAAAGAAATTAGTTACTTGTTAAGCAAGGGGCACTTGAAGGAGCTTTTGGGACGAAAGAAGTCAAGGATCTAGGATCCTGAAAGGATCCCAGAAAAGGCTCCTGCTCCTCCAGCAGACGCACAAGTTATAAACTTCATATCCGGTGGATCAGACATTTGTGGTACATCCTTTTCAGCAGCCAAAAGACATGCCAAGGAAACCAAGATGGATAATGGAGATAGACCCATCCAAACCTCCACTGTTACCAAAGATAAAATTATAACTTTTGATGAAGATGAGCGTCTTGATGTTTAGGATCCTCATCATGATGGTCTTGTTATTACTCTGTTAATTTCTAACCATTTTGTTCGCAGGATCCTGTAGATGGAGGAAGCTCAGTAAACATCATTCAGCTTGATGTCCTCAAGAAGATGAACATTCCTGAATCAGACATTGTCCCAAGATCCTCTGTTCTTGTGGGATTCAGCGGAGAAACCAAGAATACATTGGGGGACATCAAACTCCCTATCTATATTGAAGGACTCCATTCTTATCAAAAATTTTGTGTTATAGATTGCTTATCCTGTTGTAATGTTATCCTTGGCAGGCCATGGATACATGACATGAAGGCAGTCCCATCTACCTATCATCAATGTGTAAAGCTTCCTAGTCCATGGGGGGTGGTGAAAATTGAGAGTGACCAACAAGAAGCTAAGAATTGCTACACATCATCAATGAAGCCAGCCTCGAGACCAAGGGAGCAATAGCAATTAAAGCATCCTTCAAGAGATGTCTTGGAGGCAAGAGAATAGGATGTGAAAGAAATCCTTATGGATCCCCATGATCCTGAATCCATCATCTTCATAGGATCAGGGATCCTCAACAACATCGAACTGGATCTAGTATCCTTCCTTAAGAGGAGGAAAGCTACCTTTGCCTGGAAGCATGAGGACATGACAGGTATATCTAAAGATATAATTACTCATAAGCTTGGCATTGACAGGTCATTCAAGCCTATACATCAGAAGAGGAGGAAGTTTGCACCTGAAAGAAATGCCATTATCCAGGAAGAGGTAGATAAACTACTTCGGGCAGGTATGATAAGAGAGGTTAAGTATCCAAGGTGGTTAGCCAATGTGGTTGTTGTTCAAAAGAAAAATGGAAAGTGGAGGGTATGTGTCGATTTTACTGATTTAAACAAGGCATGTCCCAAGGATCCTTTCCCATTACCTCACATTGACTCCATGGTGGATGCTACCGCGGGTCATGAGTTGTTGACTTTTATGGATGCTTCATCTGGATTTCAACAAATTCAGATAGAACCATCTGATCAAGAGGATACAGCCTTTATGACCCCAACTGGTATATATTGTTATATTGCTATGCCATTTGGACTAAGGAATGCAGGTGCTACTTATCAAAGGCTAGTCAATATGATGTTCAAGGAACAAATTGGACACACTATGGAAGTCTATATAGATGACATGGTGGTTAAGTCCAAAAAAGCTGAGGATCACCTTAGAGACTTGGAGGAAGCTTTCAATATCCTTGATAAATTTAATATGAAACTAAATCCTTCCAAGTGTCACTTTGGTGTTAAAGCATGTAAATTCCTAGGCTATATGGTGACAAAAAGAGGCATTGAAGCAAGTCCAGAGCAAATTAAGGCTATTGTGAATATCAAATCTCCTGCTAATGCTAAGGATGTGCAAAGATTGACTGGCAGGATCGCAGCCTTGAACAGGTTCATATCCAAATCCTCAAAAAAAATGCAAGGAATTCTATGACATTTTGAGGAAGAACAAGAAATTTGAATGGACTGAAAAGCATGAAAATGCTCTCAAAGCTCTCAAGGATTACCTATCCTCAGCCCCTGCCTTGATGAAACCAGAAAAAGGAGATATATTATCCTTGTATTTGGCGGTATCCTCTAAAGCAGTAAGTGTGGTCCTTGTTAAGGATCACGAAGGTACACAATATCCTGTCTATTATGTAAGTAAGAGTTTGCTTGATGCTGAATCCAGGTATTCACATTTAGAAAAACTTATCCTTGCACTAATTATGGCATCTTCTAAATTAAGACATTATTTTGAAACTCATGCCATTATTGTTAAGACTAATTTTCCAATTAAGAATGCTCTCAGGAAACCAGAAATGTCAGGAAGGATGGCTAAGTGGGCAGTGAAGCTTAGTGCTTATGATATACGATATGAACCAAGGACTGCCATCAAATCCCAAGCCTTAGCTGACTTTGTGGCAGATTTTAGTAGTGACTTGCAAAAGGAAGCTGAGTTAGAAGTCCAACAGCTGGAAGAAACTAAGGATCCTTGGATACTTTTCACTGATGGAGCCTCTAATGTCAAAGGAACAGGACTTGGAATACTACTAAAATCGCCACAGGGGGATATAATACCCCACTCCATAGCTTGCGAGTTTCAAACTACTAACAATGAGGCTGAGTATGAAGCCTTGATAGCTGGTTTGCAAATTGCCAAGCATATGAGGATCAGGTATCTTGAGGTACATGTAGATTCATTGTTAATTACTAATCACTTTAATGGATCCTATGCTGTTAAAGGTGAAAGACTAATCAAATATTTAGAGATAGTCAAAGAATTGGCACTCTCTTTTGTTTCCTTTAGTTTGACACAGGTACCCAGAGAAGAGAATGCAGAAGCTGATGCATTGGCCAATCTAGGATCATCCTTGAAGATTCCAGAGGATATCAGGATCCCTATTATCCACATCCTATCCCCTGCTATTGAGGATCATGTAGCCATGGAGATAGGAGAGGATTCTGCAATCATCCCTACTGATGATACACAATCTCATTCAGGATCATGGATCCTTCCAATTATGAGATACATACAACATGGAGAGATTCCTACAGGAGAAAACCCCAGGGCTTTCAAAATCAAGGTATCTCAATTCACAATATTGAATAACATGTTATATAAACGATCTCTTGTAGGACCATATTTAAGATGCATTGAGGATCCTGAAATTCAATAAGTCCTAAAGGATTTTCATGAAGGAGATTGTGGAAACCACACTGGGGCAGGGAATTATTCTCAAGGATCCTAGGGACAGGATACTATTGGCCTACCATGAAGAAGGATGCTGTGGAATATGCCAAGAAGTGTGATCCTTATCAGAGACACAGTAATATCCTTCATCAACCAGCAGAGCTTTTGCATCCTATATCCTCTTCTTGGCCATTTATGAGATGGGGAATGGATATAGTTGGTAAACTTCCCAAGGCACCTGGTGGAAAAGTGTTCATTCTTGCTATGACTGATTACTTCTCCAAGTGGATAGAGGCTGAAGCCTTTGCTCAAGTCAGAGAAAAAGAAGTGATATCCTTTATTAAAAGAAACATTATTACTAGATTTGGTATTCCTTCTGAAATTGCTTGTGATAATGGATCCCAATTTATTGGGAGTAGAACTACTAACTTTTGTGACAGCTGGGGGATTAAGATGATAACATCAACATCAGTCCACCCACAAGCTAATGGCCAGGCAGAATCATCCAACAAGATCAACATCAACAATTTGAAGAAGAAGCTTGGATCCAAGAAAGGAAAATGGGCAGAAGAACTACCTTATGTACTTTGGGCTGATAGGACAACTCCCAAGAATGCTACTGGCCAAACTCCATTCTCTTTGGTATTTGGAGTAGAATCAGTGATCCCGACAGAGATGGTGGTTCCTACTGCAAGAACAAGCATTCGTGATCCTGAAGAAAATGCTGAAAACTTGGTTCAAGACTTGGATACTATAGAAGAGCTCAGGGATTTGGCAAGGATAAGGATGGTCAGTTATCAACAAAGGATGGCTGGAGCCTACAACAGGAATGTCAGGATCAGAAAATTCCAAGTTGGTGATATGGTATTAAGGAAAGCATTTCAGAATACCACCAATCCTGCTGATGGGAAGTTAGCACCAAAGTGGGAAGACCCCTATTTGATTGAAGCTGAAGCAGGAAAGGGGGCATATCGATTGCTAACAATGGAAGGTGATTTGCTACCAAAAGCTTGGAATGCTGTTCACTTGAAGAAATACTTCATGTAATAAGGATCCATGATCCTTAGCTAACAAGTATCCTTGAAGGATCCTTACAAGACAGAGGATCCTCATTTTGGTAATGATCTAATCTTAAACTATTTCACTCTTTAATTATCCTATATATAAGGATAAGGATCCTGGATCCTTTATCCTCCTTTCACTTGATTCTGAGTTTTGCAGAAGGTTTAGGTATCCTTAACAAAGGATTGAGTATCCACAGAGGTATCCAGTTATTTGGGCTTGACCCCAGTTATTTGGGCTTGACCCCAGTTCTTTGGGCCTGTCCCCAGTATCGCCAGTAGCGCACGATAATCCTGGTACAATTCATGGCAATTGGACCAGTACTCGCTTTAGGGGCTAACAATTTCATTGTACTGGCTGTATCCGGGATTCTATGTATAATGGTAGACGTACCATACATCTGTTCCTAAGGTTTCTAACGTTTTCACGTTAGCTAAGGTTTTGGCATTTTCATGTCACTAAGTGTGGATAGTTTCCAGTGAGGACCATACTCCAGTTTACACAAGATCCTTTGGGCTTGTCCCCAGTTATCCTTTGGGCTTGTCCCCAATTATCCTTTGGGCTTGTCCCTAGTTATCCTTTGGGCTTGTCCCCAGTTATCCTTCGGGCTTGTCCCCAGAATTGTTGGGCTTGTCCCCAGTTACTAACTCTTCTCTTATATTTGGCTTAGTCCCAGGTTATGTTCTGTTTCAGGGTTTTGAAGTTATACAGCCAAGGATCCTTGATCCTTACCTTTTACTAATGTTTGTCTTTTGGTTATCCTGATTATGAATGTTAAAGGGTTAGGATCCTAAATTGGATTCTCAGGTATGATCCTTAATCACTTTGATTTTATTCATTATTCATCTAAGTGACCCTTATCCTTTGACAACAGAACTAATGATCCTTAAGTTACATAACTTTTCTGAATTTATTGACTTTAGGATATTTAATCCTTGATCATATCCTAAAACTTTTAAACATGATTTACTAAACCTTTATCCTTTACTTACAAATTCAAAGAAAGTGAATAACAACAGTAGGAAAATAAAGAATACACAAGGATAACAACACGGGAAATAGCCAAAAAGTTGAAGTTATTTTTATTCACAAAATTTAACCTTTCAAAGGTTGTCAAAATTACCTACCCCAAGCATCTACCAGCAATACGTGGCCCGTCCGCTGGGGTAGGTAAAGGGTGTCCATTGTTAATAGGTCTTTCAAGTGCAGGAAATATAAGATGACAGGATAACAAGTGGTTTCATCCCCCAAACAGAGGATCCCTCCACCACCTATTATCCTACCTATTGTCTAAGGATCCATGATCCATAACCCTAGAAACTATTGTTCAAAGTACAACCCAACATTGTTTCAAACATCACAACCAAAAAACCACTACCAAATCCTAAAAAATGGGCTCCGGCCGCGTCTAGAAATATCCTTCATCGCCCATTTTAGCTGCTCACACCTTGGCTGCATCACCACCAGCATCATTACCACCAGCTTGATCCTTCCCGCTGCCACTTGCCTCGATTGCCAAGACCTCGGTAGCCTCCTCTTCATCCTCCAACTCTGCCAGCTTTGCCTTCCAACCCTCCTTGTCCCAGGTGGTCCTGTCGAAGTCAGGATCCTCAGCCTCTTGAGCCATTTGCAGCTTGATCTTATACATGGTGATGGCGGCAGAGATTTTGGCATCCTCCAGCAGCTCAGCTTTCTCGTGATCAGCATTTATCTGGGCCATGACCACCTGCTTCTTCGCCAGATTGAGGTCCTTTTCAAGGGAGGAAATGATTTGATCCTTGGCCAGGAAGAACTTTTGGAACTCCTGATGCTTCTGCTCCGCCTCTTCAACATATGCATCAAACAGCATTTCAACCTCAGCAAATTTCTGCAAAGAAAACAAGGTAAAGTTTAGGATCACGTGATCCTCGAGTGGGCAGGATAATCAAGCAGGGTCAGTGATCCTTACATCAGCAAAGTATTCTTGGAACTGGTGGTGGATAAGAGGCAGGCCTTCAAGATTTTCGGCGTTGGTGGCTTTCCTCTTCTTTCCCCCTCTGGAGGTGACAGGCTTTGGAACCACGGGACTTGGGCTAGCAACAGTCTTCTTCTTCCCAGACCTGGGACCAACAGTAGTAAGATCGGGGACACTGAAGCGGGAGGCAGACCTTGAGGATTTTCCAGCACCTATTAATTCAAAATAACAGATAAGTATTCTTGTTTTATTTGCACTTCAATGCTTAATCATATATGAACTTGGATACTTACTTGACATTGTAACGGTGCCTGAGGATACCTCTTGAGAATCCTTGGTGTTTGCTTGAAATGATCTTATTGGAGGATCAAGATTTCAGAAAGTGGTGATCCTCTCCTTGGTTGCAGGAGATGTAATGATGTGTGAAACAGAAATAGCTGCAAAATAGAAACAAAGGGGTTAGTGATCCTCAACAGAAACAGGTTATCCTATGATCCTTCTATAAGGATCCTCTATCCTACCATGAGTGGCTAATTTTCTGGGGAGATCCTTCCCATCAGGGATAGAATCCCTCCTGACGAAGAAAAAACGTTTATTCCACTTGTTATCGTTCTTGGTGGTTTTCAGGATTGGATGAGGTTCACCGGGTTTGTGTTTGAATAGAAAGCGGTGTGAACCATGGCTCACAAGGTTGTATAGTTCAGACAACTCCGACATTCCCAACTCAATATCCTCCTGCTCAATGATCCTCTCAAGGGTAAATAGAACCCTCCACATCATTGGCATAGCCTAGAAATATAGGATATGCCGATAAGGGAGAAGAAAGATTGGGTAAAAGCAGGAAAAGGATAGGAGTATCCTATCGAGAATGGGATGACTGGAAAAGCAACCCAAGTTTCAGAGATAAAATCAATCCGAACGGTAGGGTCAAAGGGTTTGAAAACAGTGCTCGCCGGAAAGCAATGACGAATCCTGTCGATCTCAGGATCAGTAAAGCAGCAACGTTCCTTCAGAGAGTCTTCGATGATCCCTTGGCTTTTTAAGGGACTGTCTTTTCGATGATCCTTAGCAGGGGATGATCTTCGCTTCATTGTGATTCGGAGATTTTGAGAGAGAAAAAGAACAGAGCAAGAAAGAGAAAAGAGAAAGGGGAGAGAAGTACCTACTTGATCTTCAAATGAGGATTTAAAGGATGTAACGCACGATTTTAAATGCCTCTAGACCCTTATCTCTAACTTGAATTTATAATCATGATTTTGCAGGGATGTCGCTTCAGATGACGTAAGATCTGCAACGGATAGTTCGATCATAACGGCTATATGTCTGTCAGTTTGTAGCGGATAAGATCAAGAAAATATAACTCGACAATTTACACTTTACTCCTTATATTTTGGGGGCAATTGTTAGGGGAGTATTTTCCAAATCCTAAGGATCACGGGTCCTCAACTGCTACCAGGATCATGGATCCTCAATTCTTTTTTAATTAAGGATCCTCAGCAGGTGTCGCAGGATCAGGATTCAGGATCACTGTTGTTATCCTACTACTAACAATTGTCTTCCTTGTACGTAAACTTGTTTTGCAAGAACGAGAGCATAGACCAAGTCTCACCGAAATTCCTGGAGTATATTCCCTCAATATTCCGCACGTGCTTGACCATTGTGAACGTTATGGAGATCGTGGGGAGAGTGCACAAATTGCGGATAGTTAGTTAGACTAGTTATTTTCTAATTTAAAATGGGGATAACAAGCTTGATAGAAAAACACTTAGCTAATTTTGGCATACACACACTCTCGTAACAGCTCTCAAACAGCACTCGAACACTACTTGGCGATTTCATACATTTTATTGTACATTGCACACTAGTGATCCTTGTAACAAGCTTGTTATCATCCTGAGTTGTAAACTTCTTTTGTTTAATCTTAGTTGGTGATCGGTAGTTTCCATCACCCGAGGTTTTTTATGCCGGAGATCAACTCTTGATCAAGGGCTTTTTCCTCGTATAAATCCTTGTGTCACTTGTTCATTACATTTATAAGTGATCCTTAGCATTGTTCATTGATTCAAGCATCACACCTCACAACAAAAGATTTGGTTGCATTATCTTTGCTTGATTTTTGACCAAAACAGTTATGATGTTCGGGGACCATAACTAGGTTGGTAATGTTAAAACAGTGCTTCTAGTGTAAATCTAATGTTTCGAGTAGTGTCCGGTTGTTCGGTTGGTTACTGGTTCGTTAAGGTGCTAAACTTTGCAGTTTAGTGTGCTTTATGTACCCTTTTGTGACACTTTTAATTCCCGACACTTAGGAAAGCATTCAGGACCATTTAACCATATTTCTGCATGATATTGAATTGTTTAAATGCTGAAAATTGCTGATTTTTGCTGAATTCAGCACTTTATGTGAGTTTTAGGCACTTTCCGGCACTTAAACTATCTCTAGGAAGGCAGTTTTGTGATCCTTACTTTCCTACACACTATACTAGTATGATACTTGGTTTCTGGCACATTCTGTGCCTCAACACACTGTCTGTCTATGTACTGAGTTCTGTCAGCATTTTCCTGATTTATCTGATAACTGTGCTAACTGTGTTTCGTGCATCATTTAAGTTATGTAATCTCTCATGCAATAATGACATGTCATTTAAAATATGTGATGCACATGTAGGTATAAAGCAGTATTCAGAAAGCAGTTCAAGTCATTAATTGTAATTCAGCACAGTCATTAAGCACTAATTAGGGTTTAATAATTGTACGGATACCTGGAATTTTGACAGTTGTCACATTCTCCCCCTGTTAAGAAAATTTCGTCCCTAAATTTTAAGCTTTGCTACTAGTAGCTGGGGAGTTGGGGAATAAATGCGGGTAGTTTGCTTTCATGCGGTCTTCACGCTCCCAAGTAAACTTTGGGCCGTGAAGTGCGTTCCATCGAACCTTGACGAGTTTAACACTACTCCTCCGAGTCTTATTAACCTTCCAGTCAGTAACCTCAACAGGTTCTTTGGTAAAGTGGAGTGTGTCGTCAATGTGAACTTCCTCAGCAGGAATAACCATTGTTTCTTGTGTTGGACTCTTCTTCAGATTAGATACATGGAATGTATCATGAACACCGTTAAGTTCCGCTTGTATGCTACAGGGCCAATCCTTTCCAGGATTTTGAACGGTCCGATAAATTGTGGGTTTAACTTTCCACGCTTCACAAAGCATGCCACACCTTTCTAAGGTGAGACTTTTAATAGGACAATATCACCCACTTCAAATTCCAAAGGTTTCTTTCTTTGGTCCGCATAGCTCTTTTGTCGATCACGAGCCGCCTTGATGCGTTCTCGGATCTGCATGATCTTATCAGTCATCTCTTGAACCAATTCGGGACCAACCAGCTGTGTATCACCTGCATCTGCTCAGCATAGCGGTGATCGACACTTTCGTCCATAGAGAGCCTCGAACAGAGCAGCTTGAATGCTTGTATGGTAGCTATTGTTATAGGAGAACTCAACCAAAGGTAGGTGAGTGTCCCAACTGCCACCCAAGTCCATTACGCAAGCTCGTAACATATCTTCCTGGAAAGATTGCCAAATCCTTGACACAAATCTCCCATCTATGTCTGATATGATCGAGATAGGAACTCCATGACGTGCAACTATCTCCATTAGGTACAGCTCAGCTAGCTTACCTATGCTATCCTTTTCTCTGATTGGTAGAAAGTGTGCAGATTTTGTTAACCGATCCACGATTACCCAAATCGTATCATGACCTCTGGGTGTCCTTGGCAACTTTGTCACGAAATCCATTGAGATCTGTTCCCATTTCCATATGGGTATCTCAGGTTGCTGCAAAAGACCTGAAGGCTTCTGATACTCGGCCTTTACTTTGGCACAAGTCAAACACTTTCCAACATAAGTTGCAACATCACCTTTCAGTCTTGGCCACCAATAGCAATCCTTCAAATCTTGGTACATCTTATCCGATCCTGGGTGGATCGAGTACCTCGATTTATGAGCTTCATCAAAAATCACATCTCTAAGACCACCCAAGAGAGGAACCCAAATTCGTCCCATAAAACACAAGGTTCCTTCCTCGTTGGATATCAACTTTTTCTCCATCCCACAGAGATATTCATCCTTAAGGTTCTCCTTTTTAAGGGCTTCCCTTTGTGCAGCACGAATGCGCAATGAGAGGTCTGTCTATATAATCATCTCCAAAGCCGTAACCCTTATGGGCTTAATCCTCTCTTTTAGACTTAAGGCGTCTGCCACCACATTCGCCTTTCCTGGATGATATTTGATTTCGCAATCATAATCATTTAACAGCTCTACCCAACACCGCTGTCTCATATTAAGCTCTTTCTGATCGAATATGTGTTGTAGGCTCTTGTGATCCATAAAGATCGTGCATCGAGTGCCATACAAATAATGTCGCCAAATCTTCAAAGCAAACACCACTGCGCCTAATTCCAAATCATGCGTGGTGTAATTCTTCTCATGAACCTTTAATTGGCGCGAAGCATAAGCGATAACCTTCTATCGCTACATCAGCACACAGCCTAATCCCTGACGTGAGGCATCACAGTATACCACGAAGTCATCGGTGCCTTTGGGTAGGGATAAAATAGGCGCATCGCAAAGCTTATTCTTTAGTAACTGAAAAGCTTCCTCTTGTTTATCTCCCCATTCATACCTCTTGTCCTTTTGAGTAAGAGAGGTCAGCAGTTGAGCGATTTTAGAAAAATCCTCAATGAATCTGTGATAGTACCTGTTTTGGTAAAAAATCAGACTAGGATAATATAACCAAATCTTCTTTTGTGAGGTATGATGCTGGAATCAATGTACAAATGTATGACCAACTTGTAAATGAAATGAACAAGTGACACAAGGATTTATACGAGGAAAAAGCCCTTGATCAATGTACGATCTCCGGCATAAAAAACCTCGGGTGATGGAAACTATCGATCACCAACTATAATTAAACAAATGATCGTTACAACTCGGGATGATAACAAGCTTGTTACAAGGATCACTAGTGTGCAAAATGTATGAAATCGCCAATGAATTGCAGAGAGCTTGCGACTGTGTGTGTGTGTTTGCTAATTGTTCTCACTATCAAGCTTGTTATCCCCTTTAAAAATAGAAATAATCTAAATAACAAACTATCTGCCAAATGTGCAAGCTACCCACGACTTCTATAACGGTCATTCCAGCCATGCACGTGCAGAATATTAGAGCATATTCCCCAGGAATATCAGCAAGACCAAGTCCCACTCATTCATTCCTGCAAAACAAGCTTAAATATAATGGAAATAACCGTTAGTGTTAGGATAACAATGAGGATCTTGGATCCTTAATCCTGCAACGTCTTCTGAGGATCCTTATTTCAAACAGAATTAAGGATCCGTGATCCTGGCTGCACTTGTGGATCCGTGATCCTTAGGTATGGAAAATCTATCCCTAGAAATTGCCCCCAAAATATGAGGAATAAAATATAACTTAATGAGTTATATTTTTGATCTTATCTCCAACGAACTGACTAACGGATATATAGCCGTTAAAATTGAACTAGCCGTTGCACATCATACGTCAGCGACGTGACAACCTGCAAAATCATCATTATAAATTTGAGATTAGAGATAAGGATCGATAGGCATTTAAATTCGTGCGTTACTTCCCTTTAAATCCTCATTCAAAGACCGATCATGTATCTCTCTTTCTCCTTCTCTCTTCATTTGCTTATTCTGATCTTTGTTTTTCTGAACACCCATGACGAAGATGGTTCTTAGATCCTCACCGGCCAAGGATCCAAAGAAGGATAGTCCCCTGAAAAGCCAAGGCATTATCCAAAAACCTTCAAAGGAACTTTGCCGCTTCACTGACCCGGAGATTGACCGGATTCGCCATTGTTTCCCTGCGGATACCGTTTTTAAACCTTTCGACCCTTCTGCCAAAATTGATTCTGTCTCCGACACTTGGGTTGCTTTTTCGGCCACCCCATTCTTGATAGGATTCTCCTATCCTTTCCCTGCCTTCACTCAATCTTTCTTTGCACTCACCAGCATGTGCTATATTTAGGCCATGCCGATGATGTGGAGGGTCATGTTGTTGGACTGTGTGCGACCCTAAATAGTCAGTAAAAGGTAGTTCATCTTTGAATACAAAGGCGGAATCAAAGTATACAAAGTCACAACAACTATATCCTTTCAATTTCCTTTCTATTAATGCTTTCTGAGTAGATTTTGACAGCAATTCGACACCTATAGCATGACCTGATTCCGCTCCACACACGTTACAAATGACAACAGCTGATACCTATTTATAGAGGTCTTAATTCCGCTCCAAACTACATGTTTGATTACGAGCGGAATCACCAACTTACATCTTGGAGCGGAATCACCTTGATGACTTTTGGAGCAGAATCCTAAATTACAACATATCCTGATTTCGCTTCAAATGACACAAGTGTCATTTAGAGCGGAATTACAATCTAAATTCACTTTTTCATATCCAAGCTCCAATCTAACCTATCTAGACCTAAGACTCAACTAAGACGTAGTTAACAGACATTCAGTGTACCAACAGACTCCCCCTTGGATGTTGACGAAGTCTTCAGCATCAAGTCTTCAGTCTTGGTCTCTTTCCAACTCTGTCTTCTCATTGCAAAAACTCTTTCTTCACACAAGTTCAAAAACTCAACCTAGCTCCATCTTCAATCTCCCCTTTGATTGTTGATCCAGAATCCTGACTCCCTCTTTCACAGACTCCCCCTCTCGATTAGCTAGGGCTTAAATTCTGGTTCAAACTTTAATGTTTTGTTGCCATGGGGAACTAGATTCCTGCATAAACTCTACCCAAATATAAGATATATGATAATAATAATAATTTCAATTCAAAATTTACCATTAAACTTTCAGTGTTAGAAATCCACTCAAGTATTATGGTCCAAATTAATGACCCCGATTACTCAATTAATCTACCAAGTCCAACTTAATGACCTTGGTTGATCAGAGATAAATCACACTGACATTCAGTTCAACTTGTTTTTCTGAAAATTACAAGTTTCAAATTAATGAACTTGCTTCAACTTTTCTACTTTCACAAACTTATCATGTTTTAGCTCACGACTCATCCTCCAGTCCAGTAACTTCCTGCATCTGCTTTCAACTTTCGAATCCGAAGATCAACTCTCCACTTTGGTTTGTCGGAAAATAAAGCAGAAATGAAAAATCTTTTTGGATTTTAATAGAATTTCTATACTAGAAATGAAATACAGAACTAAAATGCAATAAAAGTAAACTATTTACAAACATATTTTTGGTTAAGCGTGTTAGGGAATCATATCAGCTATTCGACAAATCACAAGTACCGTTAAGCTTCAATTACATACTCAGAATTAAACAATTCGCTTAGATTGTCGATATACTGATCCACTTAAATTCTCACACAATTTTCAATCTGTCCAGGATACGGATTTAGTATTTTAGAGACTTAAACTTATACGTGTGTCCCACCTCTTGAATATACTCCCGTATCCAAATCCCAATATTCAGTCTTACAGGTGAGTATACCACAAATGATATCTGTATGGGAATAAATTATGATCGAATCCGTGAGAGTTCAGGTCAGAACTACCGTTCAGCAGAGAGATCAAGAATCGACTTGGGTGTGTCCCCTTTAGAGGATCTTTTGTTACAACAGCATTGCTAAGCAATTTTATTGTCTTATCATATATGCTGAGGGTGATGCTATGTTTCAAGCATTGCGGAAAGTATTATTCGAGGACTAGGTCAGAACTTCCATTCAGCAAAAGTCCCGGAATAATACCCCAGATATCACTGAGTATAAAGACCTAGTATATCAGAAAAAGGAATCTTTCAAACAAGATTTCAGGGGTTACCTATATATCCAAGTAGTGTTCCCCGCGAAATAAGTAAGTAAGATTTTAAGTTTATATCCCGAACAAACCTACTAAATGTGTAAAACCCTATCGGCACATCATCAGCGAGACTGTTTAACGCATTTAAACATTACATTTCTTTAGCATACCGTAACTGTCAAGCCGATGTACTATCATTTTCCCTTTTTACACAAGCTCTTTTCTGGTTTTCTATTGTTTTTGGATTTTGAAAATATCTCATGTTTTTTTATTTTTGAAAATTTTTTATTGTTTTTGTATTTTCTGAAATATTACCCTATACCTCCCCCTAAATACCAAAACAGGTAAAAATCGACAAACCATTGCAGATTGCTTCTCAACATCATCTACAATGTCTCCTTCATCAATGCCAATGATCTCTTCCAACACCGATAAAAGCTTCATACCATTCAGTTTTAGCAAATATTGAAAACGTGTTTTATCAAATGCTTTGGTATGTCAATCAGCTTTTTGCTCGTCAGTGTGGATTTTCTCAATTCGTATCAACTTCTTCTCGAAACAATCTCGAATGAAGTGATGACGAATTTCAATGTGTTTGGTTTTAGCGTGATGAACTGGATTTTTAGTAATGTTAATCGCTGCTTCATTATCAACAAAGATATGGGTGTTTACAAATTGCAAACCGTAGTCGCGCATCTGTTGCTGGATCCACAAGATCTGAGAGCAGCAACTGCTAGCAGATACATACTCCGCTTCACATGTCGATAAAGCCACAGAGGTCTGCTTTTTGCATTGCCAGGTGACCAATCGTGATCCGAAAAACTGACACCCTGCTGTTGTTGATTTAGCATTAACTTTGCAGCATCCGAAATCAGAATCGAAATACCCTTCGAGCGTGAAATCGCCTTCTCTTGGATACCACAACCCCAATGATGGAATTCCTTTCAGGTAGCGTAATATCCTTTTCACAATCACCATATGCGAAGCTCTCGGGTTAGATTGAAATCTTGCTGCGAGGCAGGTTGGGTACATAATATCGGGTCTTGAAGGTGTCAAATACATCAGCGATCCGATCATGGAACGATACATCGTTTCATCTACCTTCTCTCCAGTGAGATCAGGGTTTATCCCATGATTCGTTGCTAATGGAGTGGAAGCTGGAGTAGAACCCGACATCCCGAATTTCTCCAAGATATCATGAACATACTTCGTTTGATGTATGAAAATTCCTTTGGGTAGTTGATCAACCTACAATCCCAAAAAGAATTTCATCTCACCCATCGATGACATTTCGAATTTCTGCTTCATAACTCGTTCAAAATCTTTGCACAAATTTTCATTTGTTGACCCAAATATGATGTCGTCCACGTAAATTTGAACTATCAGAAGATGTCCGTCGACCTCTTTGGTGAAGAGAGTGGCATCCACTTTTCCACGAATGAAGCTGTTGGCTAACAGATGTTGAGATAATGTCTCGTACCAAGCTCTCGGGGCCTGGTGTAAACCATACAGCGCTTTGTCTAGCAAGTAGACCTTGTCTTTGTGGATTGGATCGGTGAAGCCCGGTGGCTGCCCGACATATACCTCCTCTTTAACCTTCCCGTAAAGAAACGCCGATTTCACATCTAGCTGATATACTTTGAAATTTTTCCAAGACGCAAATGCTAGGAAGATTCTGATCACTTCTAGTCGAGCAACTGGAGCATATACTTCAGTGAAATCTATACCCTCCTACTGACTGAAACCCTGGACTACGAGTCGAGCTTTGTTGCAAACAACAACTCCTCTATTGTCTCTCTTACACTTGAATACCCACTTGGTGTTTATCTTCCTTTGACCATCAGGTAAATCCACTAACTTCCACACTCCCAAGTTTTCGAATTGGCTCAGTTCCTCCTGCATTGCATTGACCCAAGAATCTTTAGTAAGCGCCTCTTTATAAATCCTTGGTTCAACCTGCGAGATAAAACAACTCAATGAGAATTCAGTTTGCAAAGGAGCAACTTTTGTATAAAAACATGTTAGCCCTTTATCAAGCTGTCTTCGAGTGCGGATGCCTGTTTGCAATTCTCCAATGATCAATTCCTCTGGATGATATGAAAGAGTTCGTGGCATCACTTCGCCTGGAACATCTACATTGCCTTCCAGATTAGTAACATTCTGATTTGCACCTTGTTCACTGACTGGGTTTGTTTGACTTGAAATCTGAATTTGCTCCCCCTCAGAATCTGAATCACCACGATCAAATACTGGCATATTCTCAGATTCTTGATTATCATTCTGTGCCGTCTGATTATCTTGAGCAACTTCATTTTGTTGGACATCATCATGTTCACCAGCATTGCTTGGACCTGCTTCATCATCATTTGAAGTTTGTCTTGATTTTCTTGAATACTCAGCTGGAAACCTTTCCTGCGATTCTTCATACTCTCTTAGAATATCCAACTTGTCAAAGAAATCTTCTTCTTCATCCTTTTCTTCTTCCATGTAAAACGAATCCCACAATTTATCATAATTAAAACGCCATGAGTCACCGGGATTCTGAGGTGGCATAGTATACCCCTGACACTCAACATGTTGTGCTTCGATGATCTGCTTCATGCTTGGAAGAAAGACCCATCTTTGTGGACTTGAGTAACCCATAAATATTCCTTCGATACTCTTTGGACCAAACTTACCAAAAGGCTCTAGAACTGTACAAGGAGACCCAAACGGTTCTAAAAACTTCAGGTTCGGTTTGCGGTTATTGATCAACTCAAAGCATGTCTTGTTGAATTTCTTCACAGTGAGAACTCTGTTGAGCGTATAGCATGCGGCGAAAACTGCTTCTGCCCAAAAATTTATCGGTAACTTTGAATCAGCAAGCATTGTTCTGGCCGTTTTGATTAGCGTCCTGTTCTTACGTTCTGCAACTCCATTCTGCTGTGGAGTGTACGGAGCACTAAACTCATGCAATATACCTCTTTCATCACAATATTCTTCCATCTTGTTGTTCTTGAACTCAGTACCATTATCACTTCGAATTCTTTTGATACGCCTTTGGTACAGATTTTCAATCTTTCTGAACAACGCCATCAAACTATCAAATGTCTCATCTTTCGACTTCAAGAATGATACCCACAAAAATCTGGAATAATCATCAGTAACCACATGACAGTAAAGATCCCCTGTAATACTTTTGACGTTTACTGGACCAAACAGATCCATATGTAGTCTCTCTAACGGTCTGGAAACTGAATTGACTTGCTTTTTAGGGTGTGACTTTTTCTTCTGCGTGCCTTTGATGCAACTAATGCACTCCCCTTCCAGATGAAAATCTTTGATATTAACTCCAAGAACTAAATCATTGTGCACCAAGTGATTCATTTTTCTAAGTTGTATATGCCCCATCTTCCGGTGCCACAACTTCGATTCTTTCTCTGTTGCTCTAGACACAAAACAATGAGCCTGACCCGTGGTTGTAGTAGCTACACTCATGTCCAACACGTACAGATCATTGACTCTTGGTGCCCGCATGATAATCCATTCTTCAGGAATAACAAATCCTGGCTTCAAGATCAAACATTCTTTGTCTGTAAAGTGAGTGGTATACATCCTGTCACAAATCTACGAGATGCTCAACAGATTATTCTCCAGCTCAGCAATGTAGTTAACTCTTTCAAACGTAACGATCCCATTGGATAACGTTCCTTCACCAACAATTCTACCACCTTGGTTTCCTGCGAACCCTACATAACCTCCATTGAAATTTCTAACATCATACAACAAAGCAGTCTTCCCTGTCATATGTCGAGACGCTCCACTATCCATAATCCATCGTGAAATAGCTCTCGGAAGTTCCTGCACATATCACAAATTGATTCAAAAACACATTTCAATAAAGATGCCGATTCATGCTTCACAATTACCAATTAGGAAGCTCCGGCAAGTCCAAAATCTTTAGTGAGATTTTGATGCCACCCAAGCCTCTTTTGAATCGGGTAACTTGACTTTAATGTGAGTTTTAGCAGTGTAAAGTGGCGGAAAATTTTTATCATTCATCTTTAAACTTTCCTCAGATCCAACCTCAACCTTTTTGTATAAGAAAAACTCATCTATCTTAAGTTGACCGGTTGGTGGATTTTTCTTTTGAACATTCTTCTTCTCTGGTGGAGTAGAAGATTGTTTCTCCAATTTTTCATAATAATCCAAAGGAACATCCATCTTTACCGGTGTGGTAGAAGATGATTGTTTTTCCGACACTGAAACCTTTGGTTTATCAACAACTTTTGGCTTCCATGTTTGTTGAGATGATGCAACCCATTTATAAAATTTGTCATTTTTAGTTACCAGATTCTTAACAGGTTGAATTTTGACTTTTGTTTTCTCATTTTTCAAAATTTTCTCAAAAACCATTGGAGCTTTGCCTTTTGCTTCAACCTTCTTCTTTCGATTCTCAACAACTTCAGTCTTAGGTTTGAATTTGGTGCAATTTCTTGCAATGTGACCAACTTTGTTACATCTAAAGCATGTACGAGTATCAACTACCCGACTTGTGCCTTCAGACTGAGGTTGTGAAGCCCTCTCTTGAAAGAACTCTTCATTTGATTTTGAAAAAATATTTTTCTCTTCATCAGAAAGTGAACTTGAACTGTTCACAAACACTTTCTTCTCAGCAAACTTCTTGTTTTGAACATTTCTCTTTTGATAACTCTTACCACCCTGATATCCACCCGACCAATTATTTCGATTGTTATTATAAAAACGTGGTGGAACAACAGGCTTTTTGTAGTAAGCTTTATCTTTCTCAAAATTCATTTGCCTTTTTGTTTGTTTTAAACTCTTTACTTCAGACAAATCGATTTCAACCATTTTGAACACATTTGTCAATTTTGAAACATTTACATTCTCCAGAGGAAACTCAGAATCCGAATACAACTTATCCGATCCCGACATCTTGTACATGACAAGATCAGGTTCTTCATTTAAGTTGTTTTTGGACTTTTGTTTCAGAATGTATTTTTCCAGAAAACATTTTTCATCCTCAGCTGAATCACTATCCAAAACACTTTCAGCCATGCCTTTAACAATCTCAGTTTGAACACTATCATCAGATGATGATGAAGAAAATGTCACATCAATTGAATCAGGAAGTTTCACTTCATTTTCTTCCTCAAGATTAACCAACCCAGATTGCTTTTTCGAATAATTGTCTAGAACTGGTGGTGGAACTTGATGAAACCCAACCCCAGTTCCATCACAGTATACATCTTCGCCTGCTTTGTCTTTCCCGATGGGTTTGGGAATAATGTGTTGCAAAACAAAGCTTGCAGAGTTGTAACTGTTCAATTTCAAATTGATTCGCTCATTCTCAATCTTAGCTTCTTCAAATTGAAGCTTCAATTTAGCAATCTCATCCAATTGTTTGTTGATTAATTCTTCTTTGATTCTCAAAACACATTGCAATTGGCAATTTTCTTTGTATGTTTTACCGTTTCTATCATCATTATCTTTAACCGTGATTTTAAGCTTTTCAAACTTTTCAGTAATCTGACGATTTTCAAGAACTAACCTTTCATTTTCTTTCCTAACCTTTTCCTGATCAATTTTATCAGTTTCAATATTGTTAGTTAATTCTTTTAATCGTTCAGTTGAAGCTTTCACCATTTTATCACGATCAAGGATTTGATCCTCAACACTTCTGACTTTAGCAGTCAGATCATCAATCTTCTTACCTTTGAGATAAGTGTTTGTACTACAAACCTTGCATTCTTTGATGCAATTTTTGCAGTCAACATCACCATTGACTTTCTTACCTGACTCAGTCATTGAAAAGTTTGAACTGACCTGGCTTTTAGACTCAGAGATGGATTTAGAATCTACCTCAAGTGCCTTAGTAGTCAGCACCTTATCAGCCATCTTTCCCATGTTTTCAGCATTCAACTCTTGAGTCATGTCAATGATTCCAGTATCAACCTTCTTTGATTTCTCTTTCTCTTCTTTTTCTTTCTCTTCTTTCTCTTTCTCTTCTCCGCTTCCCCACCATTTCCTTTACCAATAATCATCTTCGTCTTTAAACTCTTTGATGATGGTTTCCAAATCAAGAGTATTATGATCAATAGCAATGTTTCCCTGGGGGTCAAGATAACATTCCCTGTCTGGATCCCATCTTTTTGCTCTTTTTGCTTCAGAAAAGATACCAGATATTCTGATCAATCTGTTCGTGGCCAACAGCTTTCTGTGATTATACTTCTGTTCTTCAGTTCTGTTGTCTTTCCAAGGAACAGGTTCAGATTTTGCCATGAATGCATATCCAACCGCATCTTCCACAGGTAACAACTCACTCCAGTCGTAACCTTCATCGTCGTGAATTACAGCAAGAGCTCTTGACTTCTCTTTGTTATCCTCAAGCTGCTTCATCCTTGGCAGTTCTGATTTATTCTGATGATAAATCGCCTTTTTGTAATAATCTTCTCTGAACGGGTTTTCAGATTCATCAGCATATGCATTTCGGCATTCACGCTTAAAGTGACCTTTTTGTTTGCACTTAAAGCATGTCACTTTAGACTTGTCAAAGCCTAACTTGGTAGAAGGTCCACCAATAGACTTCCTCCCTGTGATCTCCATGAAACGCTGTGCACGACGAACTGCACTGGCCATACACCACCTTATGTCAATCAGTTCTATCTCCTCAGGATCTATCTGATCATAATCTTCCTTCGTCAGGTTGGTGTTGCCTATCTTCCCTGCTACAAGACTTTCATAAGATTCTAGCACAGATGCTAAGAAAACCATCTGTTGCTTTGCTGACTCCTCGCTGAAGTTTTGAGCGTTCTTTAAGTCTACAGCGATGTTGCATTGAAATAAATTCTTTGCATCAGAATGATTTGCAGATGACGAAGATCCATTGTGAAATCCATTTCTTTGACTTTCTTTGTTTGATATGTTAACATTTTCGGCAGAAAAAGCTGTCTTGGGAGATGTACTCTTTGGCATCATGCTCTTTGGATAATACAAATCCAAGTTCTGCTGATAAGACGAATGATTGACTTTGTGTGTCTTCTTTAATTCTAACTCGTGCCTCTCTAGTCTCTCAATCAGCAAGTCTACTGTCAACACTTCTGGTGGCTTGATAGTATTCTTTAGCATCAACGCATAATATTGCCAATCCATCTCATCTGGCAATGAATCAAACAATTTGTCGACTAGCTCATCTTGAGTATAGAAAATTCCATGTCTCGCCAGTTCCAGCTTCAGATGCCCAAACCTCTCAATCATTTTACAAAGTGATTCATTCTTTAAACACCCAAACAAATCAAACTCTTTTCTAAGTAGTTTCTTTTTGTTCTTCACTATTTCTATACTTCCTAAACATTTGGTTTCTAACTTTTTCCAGAGATCTTTAGAACTACTGTATTCGATCAAAGATATTATATCTTCTCGAACAGACTGAAATAGCAGTGCAACGCATTTTTGCTCAGCGACAAATGCCTCTATTTCTTCAGGTGATGATAAGGTTTCGCCACTTTTGCCTCCATCATTGTAACCATTTTTTAGACTCTTCCAGCTGGGAAAAGCAAAGGCTCTCAACCAATCTTCAAACTTCTTGGCCCACCGACTGTATTCTTCGATAGCCATCAACTTCGGGGGTTTGTTATAGGTTCCAAAAGCACTTTCAACCTCCAATGCATCCGATAACTTTTTCTTTATATTCGGCATGTTCTCATTGGTGTTGCTAGAAGAACTATCGTCTCCACCGTCTCCAGCAAATGTAAAGATATCATAAAACGGATTGAAATCATCCATCTTGTACGTACCTGAAAAATCAGCAAACACTTAGAAAATTTTCAAAATTTTTGAAACACAACTAATTCGAGCGGAATCAGCTTTCGAGCGAAACCAACAGAAACAATTCAAGCGAAATCACATGTAGTCTGATTTCAAGCGGAATCAGACAAACAAGTTCAAGCTGAATAAAAACTGTTCTGATTTCGAGCGGAATCAGAAGATAACTTTCGAGCGAAATAAGAATTTATCCTAGTTCGAGCAAAATCAAAAAATAATCGTTCAGGCGGAATCTGAATTGACCTGATCTGATTTCGAGCGGAATCAGAAATATTCTGATTTCGAGCGAAATCAGGTAACAATCTCGAGCTGAATCTGCGAAGAAATTTTCAAGCGGAATCAAGTTTTTAAGTCATTTTTACCATTTTTACTCCGAATTTTAACCTGATTCTTTCTAGGGTTTGTTAACACTATGTTTTACACAATATACTCGAAAATCAGGCCATTCCAACCCTTGGAACTAGTTCAAATCAGAAAAGTATAAAGAGAAGTGAGTAGAAATAAGAAAATCCGGTAGATTCAAGCTGCTATGGTATGAACTCCTTATCCTGAGCTCTGATACCACTTGTTGGACCGTGTGCGACCCTAAATAGTCAGTAAAAGGTAGTTCATCTTTGAATACAAAGGCGGAATCAAAGTATACAAAGTCACAACAGCTATATCCTTTCAATTTCCTTTCTATTAATGCTTTCTGAGTAGATTTTGATAGCAATTCGACACCTATAGCATGACCTGATTCCGCTCCACACACGTTACAAATGACAACAGCTGATACATATTTATAGAGGTCTTAATTCCGCTCCAAACTACATGTTTGATTACGAGCGGAATCACCAACTTACATCTTGAAGCGGAATCACCTTGATGACTTTTGGAGCAGAATCCCAAATTACAACATATCCTGATTTCGCTTCAAATGACACAAGTGTCATTTGGAGCGGAATCACAATCTAAATTCACTTTTTCATATCCAAGCTCCAATCTAACCTATCTAGACCTAAGACTCAACTAAGACGTAGTTAACAGACATTCAGTGTACCAACACATGTACACCTTAGAAAATATTATCGAGCAAGAGGGTATAGAGATAGGAATGTCTGAGCTGGCTGAGTTGTACAATCTTGTGAGCCACGGTTCACACCGTTTCTTATTCAAACACAAACCTGGTGATCCTCACCCAATCGTCAAGACCACAAAAAAAGATACCTACTGGAAAAACCGATTCTTCTTTGTTAGGAGGGATTCTAGCCCAAACGGGAAAGATCTCCCCAAAAAGTGGGTCACCCATGGTAGGATATAGGATCCTTATAGAAGGATCATAGGATGACTTTGTTTTTGTTGAGGATAACTGATCCTTTTCTGTTTTTATTGTGCAGCT
>JARYGA010036517.1:0-35375 GCA_030545235.1 Helianthus tuberosus | reverse complement strand
GTATGGGGGCCGGCTTAGGCCCGGCCTGGCCCGGCGCCGAACCCCCACACCGCCCCCCACTCCTCCGGCTTGTCCTTTTCGACTCCCACCAGCCGATGTTGACGGGCCTCATTCCTCTCTCCTCACACACACACATCTATACATACATACATACATATATATATATATATATATATATATATATATATATATATATATATATATATAGGGAGCCGCTAGAATGAGAACCACCACGAGTTATGAGAACCACGAGAACCAAGTGCCACGGAGGGCCGTTGACCACGAAATTTTTTTTACACCTAGATCCGTATATCCGTATATTTTAAGACCGGGTGTAAATTTTGGGTTCAAACGGCGCGCCCGAGGGGGTAGTTTTTTACGCCCAAAGTTTGGTTAAAAAAAAAAAGAAAAATTAAAAAAAAACCCAAACTTTGGGCGTAAAAAACTACCCCCTCGGGCGCGCCGTTTGAACCCAAAATTTACACCCGGTCTAAAAATATACGGATCTAGGTGTAAAAAAAATTTCATGGTCAACGGCCCTCCGTGGCACTTGGTTCTCGTGGTTCTCATAACTCGTGGTGGTTCTCATTCTAGCGGCCCCCTATATATATATATATATATATATATATATAAAGGGGTTCATCCCCCAGGGTAAAGATCCGGTACAAAATGTTTTTAACCTAGGAAGTGTAGGAAATCGGGTCAAACGAACTCCGATTGAGCTCATTCCAGCGGAGTTGGAACCGGCTCGTCGAAACCTAACCAGAAACCCTAACCCCTTAAACCTAAACCCTAAACCCTAAAAACCCCTAAAGCTAAACCCTAAAGCTAAACCCTAAGGCTAAACCCTATGCTAAACTCTACGCTAAACCCTAAAATCTAAATTATAAACCCTAAAAACTAAACCCTAAATGCTAAACCCTAAGGCTAAACCCTAAGGATAAACCCTAAGGCTAAACCCTAAATGCTAAACTCTAAGGCTAAACCCTAAATACTAATGCCAAACCCTAAAACTAAACCCTAAAGCTAAACCCTTAAGCTAAAATCTAAAGCTAAACCCTAAAAGTTAAACTCTAAACCCTAAAAGCTAAACCCTATATATATTTGAATAGGATTCGACGAGCCGGTTCTAACGCCGCTGGAATGAGGTTAATCGGAGTTCGTTTGACCCGGTTTCCTACACTTTGTAGGTTAAGATTGTTTTGTATTTGATCCTACCCCTCATCCCCCAACCCCCTAGGTCCATCCCCTTCAAGCCACTCCTACGTGGCGGTGACGTGGCGGCCCATCCTCTTGGGAATGAGGCTCTCCATACCCACCAGCCTAAATGTAACTAAGCCAGATTGTTTTTTCAATTTCACATTTATTTATAAATATTAATTAATCAGTTTTTCAACCATCTTCCTGTTAGTGTTGCGGACACCAGTTCTACATTTCATAACTAGAGGTACCTCAGATTTGAAGGGATGTATGAAGTTTATACACTTGGTCCTCAGAGCAGGTATATATACATTTCTTGTTGAATTTAGATTCTGTAATGCATCGTTATCTTATTCATTCATACAAGGTTATTTTATTGATCAATCGTAAATATGGGCAATTCCAATTGGAATGGATTCGCAGAAGATAAAAGTTGGGTTTCATGGTGGAATTTAGAACAAGAGCACTTCTCCGATGGTCGGAATATCGCCGGAGTGTCGGAATACGCTTCTCCGGTGGTTGGAATATCGCCGGAGAAGAAACTTTAATAAAACAGGGTTTAAACGTGTCGGCTTAGGTAAAGCAACTCTACTATATAAATATGGGTAAGATTACGAAAATACTCTTTTAGTAAGGTTACAATTTTACCCCTCAGGGGGTAATATTGCAGCGTTTTTTAATAGTTGAGGGGTAAGACATCAAAATTTTCTTGGGAGGGGTAAGAGTGCCAATCACAGGGGGTAAAATTGCAGTTTACTCTAGAATTATGGTTGTGCTATCATTTGAAGTTGTTAAGTAATTAATATTTCTCAGCGTTACATCAGAGTATTAGATCATGTGTAGTGAAATAACTAAACCCTTTAAAAAGTGTTGTCACCTCAGCGCCAAATAAACAGACACATTAACTAAGACTATCTCCAATCCCACGTGCGCCTTTAGCCGTCATGTCATCTGCCACATCATATCCTTATAAATCCTTAAAACCTCTTGTTTCATCTCTAACCCTACAAATATTTGTACTTTTCTTAATTTCTACCTCATTATCTACCCACCAAACAAAATATTTACATAAATGTTTTTCTTCTTTTACTTTGGGTCCATCTACCTGCAAAAACCAATAAAACAAAGCCTTTTTGTGGAAGGGTTTGGTTGCTAACGGCATCTAAGGACAAAATTTCACAATGGTAACGTCTTATAAGGGCCTCCATCCAAGGGATCAGCAATAACTAGGTGTAGTGCATTAACTGATAAAGAAAGAAGGGCATGTAAGGGCCCACATCTAAGATATCAACAATAACTAGGTGTAGTACGTTAACTAATAAAGAAAGCAAATAAATACAAATAAATGAATGTGTTTGTGATTGTGACCGACGGAAGCATGGAATGACGAAGGACCCCATGAATCCATACACCTCAACTGCTTTAACGCCCGCTAACCCAATAACGAAAAAGAGGATGACACTCCTCAATAACAAGGTGGAGTGGTGTTTGGCAACATATAACCTACTAGAGATGGCCTTGAAGACAAAAGAGATTCATTTAATATAAAGTTTTAAGAGGGTTACCATGAATATACAAGGGTACTCGTAGTCCTATCCCTATAGTTGATTTAAGTTTTATTTTGAGTTAATTACTGTTTTCGTCTCTGTGGTTTGTCAAAATTCACTATTTCAGTCTATTAGTTTAAAAATTATGATTTCAGTCCCTGTGGTTTCACTTTCGCAACCATTTCAATTCATTATTCTGTTAAGTACATGGACTGAAATGGTTACAAGATGGACTCAAATGGTTACGAAAGTGAAACCACAGAGACTGAAATCGTAATTTTTAAACTAATCGACTGAAATAGTGATTTTTGACTGACCACATAGACGAAAATAGTAATTAACTCATTTATTTTTCTTCATATGAATTGGAGTAAACTTTCGTTTTGCTCCATGTGATTTGGTCACTTTAACGGTTTTGCCCTTAACCTTTCAAAATATCCATTTTACTCCCTGATCAATGAAGGCCTTCATGATTTTGCTCCCCGCCCCTAAACGTCATCCACTTTAACAGTTAAAGTCTGTCACGTGCAAAACACCTGGGGGGCAATTATGTCTTTTCCCAACCCTCCCTTTACAATTCCAGCTTAAAACCCTAACTGTTAAAATGGATGACGTTTAGGGGCGGGGAGCAAAATCATGAAGGCCTTCATAGATCAGGGAGTAAAATGACTATTTTGAAAGGTTTAGAGCAAAACCGTTAAAGTAACCAAACCACATGGAGCAAAATAGAAATTTACTCAATGAATTGAGAGACTAGAAAATCATTTTATTGTACCTCTCAATCAATCGACTGACAAAATGAAGAAAAGGAAAAGAGGAGAGATATCAGTGGTCGGCATCCTCTTTAATGAGTGGCCATAAGGTACATATAGACCCCACATTTGATCGATGCTTGTCTTGCAACTTGCATCTTACAAAATACAAGATATCATATCACTTTAATTATTATTTATAAAATTTGACAAAAATGTAGTCTTTTCATAATTTCAACTAAAGCAAATACGAAAGTAATAATTTTTATTTGTTAATTATATAAATATTTTGTAAGAAAATATTGTCTCCACATATCTTACATCTCTTTTCTTAAAAAATATCATATCTTAGCTTTCTCTAATATCTCTTTTCTTAAAAAAATATCATATATTAGCTTTCTCTAATTTAATAATGGTTGTCCACAGCAGTGGCTCATCAACAGGGGGCAGGGGTTTGTTTTTAATTGGCTAGGGTTTGCTATCCAGAAAGGGGTAGCGGCACAGCTTGTTGCTCGCTTACCTGCGATATTGATGTAAAGTGCATTTTGTCGAATTTCCAAGTAAATGAATGAAGAGTAAAAAAAGGTTTAATAATGGTTTTGCTTTCTATGTCATACTTTTCTTTTCGCATTAACGCAAGTGTATTTATTTCAAAAGATTCATGATTAGTTACCAATAAGGCCATTTGGTGTGGTATCGTGAAGAAGCTCGTGCAGTGACATGGTATTAGTGGAACACTGCCCCATCACTAGTGATTGTGAAGGGTATGGTGATTTTCACGAAGACCACGAACGAGAGAGAGAGAGTTGAAAGGGTGAGACGTGCAATGGGATTTTTTTCTTTTCTTAAATCAATTTAACTACTAGTGAATCACACTCATGGATAGTAAATGGATGTGAGAGATGGTGAAAAAGAATGCGGTGGTAATAAGCCCACACTAATAAGTAATAAACCACACCCTTTTACCTAAGAAAGAATGATAACAATGTAAATATGTGGTGGATAATATGTGATGGTGGAAAGTGTTATGTGGCTGGTGGTAGATGATAATTGATAATGACGGTAGTATCCGGCGATGGTGACGAATGTTTAAGAACCCATTAAATTTCAAACGCATAAAAGTACGACACTTTTTCTGAATGATAAATATGCACATCCACTACATCGACTTTAGATATACACCAATTGTCTCCAATGAGACTTGAACCCTTACCATATGGGAGATGGATACCATTGGGCTAAACCGTACAACATTTATTTAATACAAACAATAATTAATAAATAAATAATTAGAAATTAAAATTCAAATAACTTTATATCATAGATGAATTTACATAGATGACAAAATTTATAATCTTCATATAAATATGTTAAATTTTATACAAGTGAAACCATTTTTTTATAAGAGGTTTTACTTGTAAATATCGGGCTTAAAAATTAACTGATATAATTTACCTATATATTAAAAAGAGTATGGAATGAACAGTAATAAAATATATATTAAAAAAGAATGGAATTAACACTAATAAAAATAGAATTGAATGAATGGTATCGGGTATCGATGTCGGTATTAAATTTACCAAACCGGGTGTATTTTCGATACCGGTTCGGCACCGGTATTCATCGGTTTTTACCCTCAAATACCGGTGCCGTACCAGTACCGACCGGTACCGAAACAGTACAAGATATATTCGGTACCGGTACCCACTTTTGGGGATTTCGGTAACGGTATTTTCGGTACCGGTTGGTACCAAGCTCATCAAATCCTGTAGCAACGTAGCAATGCAAGTAATTGCACCGTTTAGATTACTTTTCACACACACAGTAAGTAAACTATATTTCGTTTGAATGAGGTTTTATATACACAACAACTTATTTTGCTTTATTTTTTCTCTTTTTCTGTAATGAATGCATTGTAGCATATAAAATTAACTTGGATATTTAGATTATTGATGAGCAGTCATATCAAATCCTGTAATCAAATCGGTATCGTATCGGTACCAAATTTAGTATACCAAATCATTTTCGATACCAATTTGGTACCCACCTTTTGGCGTTTTCAGAATCGTTACTTTCGGTTCGACATCGGTCTAGCACCATACCTGTATTTATTGATTTTTACCTTCAAATACTATACCGTATTGTACCGAGCATTTTTTGTGCCGGTACCTAATTTCGATGATTTTCTGGATCGGTACTTTCGTTGCCGTTATCGGTACCGAGTTCTTCCATATTTTAACGTGTTAGCGCTGTAATAACTGAACTGAAAACAACCGAATTTCCAACGTGTTGGACGTGTGGGTCCTATTATTATATATATTAGGTTATTTAAAATCATTTTTTTAGGACGGAGTGACTATCATTTTCACGACATTTTTATTTATGTTTTGATATTCGGCATCTGTTTGCCGTTACTACCACGCGTTTTACAGTCATTGGGTCTCCGCCGCAACGCGCGGACAAAATCAACTAGTTTCTTTAAAAAAATCAGATAATATTTTATGAAAATGACACACAGAATGACCAATATCACACAAAAGTGAAGTATCCATTATTTCACATGTCCTGATTTGTTTATGTATCTTTGTCACCTTCTCAAACACATGTTTGTCAAATTCTTAAACATATTTTCAATCACATCTTTCAGGCCTACAAGTATATTTCTTTTATAAGAATCTATAATATTTCCATGAGACCATTGGGTATGGGGATCGGCAGAGGGCCGTCCCCCCCCCCCCCCCCCCTTTAGCCCCGTCAAACACCGCCCCCTTGGGCATGTCGGCGTCGCCAACGTCGGAATCCAGACGGAGGAGACGATCCATGTGATTGGCTGCCTTTTTCATTGGTGGGCCCCTCTATCTCTATCTCCTTGAATATATATTGTTTTTTTATTAAAGTGGGTAGTCTCCCCACACCCTTGGGTAGTCCCCAAGAGGAGCATCCTCCTCCCGTGATTACGTGGCGCCTACGTGGCGGGTAGTCTCCAAAGAGACTATCCTCCCCATACCCACCGGTCTGAGCATTAACATTCTACCAACCAAACCACATGTAACACATCAAATTCCACAAAAAAAATAATAAATAAATAAATAAAAATTGACAAAAGGACATTTTATTGACATAACATGTTGGAAAAAATCATATATCATTTGTCTTTGTTGGTGGTTCAATCATGGCCACATATTTGTTGTTCCAAGAATCCCATTACCTTGTAACCATCTTAAAGTCTCTTTGTTTACATTATTTTAATTTCAAGAAAATGAATTGGGTTCCTAAATTTTCCTGAGAATGTGTTTATACAAATTCTTGCATAGTTTCATGTCAAGAAAAAGAATCATTAGGTTTTCTAGCATCCCTTTCTCTTGTTAAATCTTGACAGATTGACTAATTCGCCGTCATTTTTGGGTCGGTCTGGTAGTATACAATCTCCCCCTCATCACTCACATAGTGATCTTTCTTCAAACTGTTAATAAGAACTCCAAGCAAGTGAAATGGAAGAGGCCCGGATTTCTTTGGCTCTCGGTAATATTTCCCGAAAACTGGCTTCGCTGCTTCGGTCTACATTATCGAATTTGAATCATTAATATTATGTTCATATAGTTAAAATAATTTTAACTTTTGTATTTAAGAATACTCACTGCTTCAATGAGGTTGTAATGAGGGATTTGAGGGAAGAGATGATGTATGACATGAGTTCCGATATCATGATCGATGTTATTGATCCATCCATAGTCGCGATCAAGTGTCGTTAGTCCTCCTCTTAGATAACTCCATTCCTGTCACACCCATTTGAAAATTATATCATTTTTTTACGATGAAATGCGAATTGGAATTCATGGTCGGTTTAAAGTTCAAACCTTTCCGCGATACCATGGGAGTTTATCCTCGTGACCATGATGATGCAAGTACGTTACTAAATCAAGCCATACGACGAAACCCTGAATTTAAATCAAGAAACATGATTGTTACTTTGTTAGTGTAAAGAAAATGAAAGAACATGAAGCTTTTGAAGAAAATAAACTGTTTTTAAGTTTTTAACTGACCCAATAAGGGATGCCATAGAGTTTAAGTACTTGAAGCGGGCCCATTGTAACGGATAAACCCACGAGCAAAGCAGCCATGGCTGTCCAACACACCGTTGATGTGATGATGTCTTTCCTTTCGTTAGGGAGAAATAGATCGCTGTCGGGGTTGAAATGTGAGCCTCTCTTTCCTGGGCTTCGACTCCACTGTAAAATCGCAACCCGTTAAGACCTTAGTAGTAGCATAGCTAGAAAATAGCCAAAATACACAAAAACTGAACATGTCCAAACTTATTATAAAGGGAGCAAATTTTATTAAATTCATGGTTTTAAAGTTACATATTAAACATCTCTGTTAATTACCAACATTTAGGTTCACATGGTTTTAAAGGGCCTATTATATATTATTTAAATCATATATTTAATCAAGTGCTTTACATATTCTGATTATTGAAGGTTTAACATGCATAACATTAAATAATTATATAATCAGAACCACTTTTAACACCTCCTCAGTTACAGGATGTCAATATATTCATACAACTTGATGAAAACCACATGAAAATTTATATTTGGATCAGAATAAAGAGCCTAACCAGATAGAAAGGGTATGCAAGCATGGGGAATGGCAAGGTGAACCTCAAAGTTCTTGTACCCTTATCTAAATTTCTGTAAATCTTCTCAGATAACTGTAAACACATATAATTCTATTAGCAGGTGTACTAAAAATAATCAAATTCAATGTTATGAAACTCAAGACTTATATAAAGAGACTCACCGGATGCCAAGATTCATCGTTTTCGACATGCCCATGGTTCTGGTGGTGAGTTCTATGACTAATTCTCCTATATCAACATTCATACAACAAAATTAATAAAAAAAACACATCAAACACTACAAACTAATCAAACAAAACTAGTAACAACAAAAGCATACCATCCATGATAAGGTACAAGAATTGAAGAATGAAGTATATGACCAACAACACTATTAAGTTTTGCATCATTGGAGAAGCTTCCATGACCACTAAACATCAAAACAAAAATCATAAGTTCATAACCAAAATAACCCAAAAAGATAAAGGCAAATTGGATTTAAATAATCCGAAACCGGCTGTTTTTGGCCAATAATAATCCCAACTGAGTTTAATCCTGACAGTGGTCCCAACTTTTTCGTTTTGTTTGTATAATGGTCCGCTGTTAAAAAAACTTAACCACATTACAAACTGATGTTTTCGGGCTTTTGATCAGAACGAGGATACGAGTCGTTGATATAAAACTTACCTCAAAACAGTGCTCCAAACGACGAAAACGATGCTTCAATTCGGGAGTTTAAACTTCCAATTAACAAACATCAAGCCGTTTGGAGCACCGTTTCGAGGTAAGTTTTACATCAGCTGACTCGTATCTTCGTCCTGATCAAAAACCCTAAAATATCGTTTTGTAATTCGGAAACAAAATGAAAAAGTTAGGACCATTGTCAGGAATAAACTCAGTTGGAATTATTATCAGTCAAAAACAAAAGATAAAATATTTATCTAAAAATCAAAATACAAAATCTTGAACATACCAATCATGACCAAGAACAAACAGAGCCCAGAACATAGTAGATTGAGCAATCCAATAAAGTGGCCAAACCACAATATTATTAAAAAAAGCAGCAACAGCAGCCAACCCAAAGACCACAACCACATCTCTAACAACATAACTCATGGACTTCCATGGGTCCTTAACCCAACAATGTTTGGGTATAGCAGCTCTAATATCAGCCAATGTGAAGGGTGGTGGTGCACCAGGGTTGAACCCATTGGTCATCTCACTGTCATCTTCATCTACAAACTGAATCTTGGCTGGTGCACTCACTTTCAACCCCAAGTTTCTATCTTTAACTCTTGAAAACAAAGGGTTGAATGTGATTGGTTTATTGGTCTTGAATAATGTTGAATTGGAAACAGGGGAATTCAAGATTGTGAATCTTGGTTTTGGGTATGATGATATTCTTGGAATGGGTCTAACACAGCATTCTGATAAGACCCATGTGGCCATTGATGATACCCAGATGGATGAAAGAAGGGGAATGCAGGGGGTTTCAGATCTAAATTGGTGTGTGGGTGTGTGCAAAATTGGAGGTTATAAAAAGGGGTGTTTGATGATATGAGATTATGAGGATATGAAATGCAAGGGCATGTTTTCTCCACGTAGATCAAGATTTTGGGTACTCTGTTGTTGCAAGTGCAAGTTGCAGTTATGCATATACATGTATAGATGTAGGTTATATGATGTATAAAGCCTTTGTGGGGGATGGGTGGGTCTTGATCCACTAGTGTATCTATGTTTCTAACTAGGGTAAGATGTGATAGTTTTACTCGGGTATAGAAAATCCAAACCCGGGTACACCGGGTATGGTTTTTCTGGCCAGTACCCGGACCCGAACCCGACCCGGGTATTGCAAATACTTGGAAAATCAATACCCGTGATACCCGTACCCTCCATTGGTTTAGTCTAAACAGATTCGGGTCAGTTTCGAGTCGAACCCACATACACGTTTAGCTAGACGGTAGGGCTGTCTTTTTTAACCGAAACCCGAAACCCAAACCCAAACCGAAGTCACCCGAACCCGAAGTAGACAAAACCCGAAGAACTAGTAACCGAATAACTGTAAACCCGAACCCGAATATAGTTCTATGGATTGGTTAACGGGTTGAATAAAGGGTAAACGGTTTAACCCAAAAAACCCGAAATAACTTTAAAACAATTAGCATATTTTCTACATATAGTCATATGACATATCTTTTAAAATGAACTAATAATCATTTCCTATTCCATGATGCAACCAACCATATCTTCTAAAAATTTTAAATCACTAATTCCATCCATATCTCCCATTTTTAAAAGTTTAAACTATTCTTAATAGCTTTTTAGTTCCAATCATTTAAGTAAATATAATATATAATGTATGAAATTAAACATGTTACAATTAATAATTTGTTTCTAATTAAAAGACATGATGCATTTTACAATTTATAATCTGTATTAAATTACTATAGAAGAGTTGTTTTATAAAATTGTTTTTGTAGTGTTCGCTAATAACTAATATTGATATTTTTAAATTTTAGAATGTTGTATTTATTTGTTAACCTAGTTCATTTTCTAACCCAAAACCCGATCTAACCCAACCCGTTCTAACCCAAACCATTTAACCCGAACACCGAAGAAACCAAACCTAGAAATATTTAGTTTTGAAAACCCGAAAAACCCGAAACCCGATTAAAAAACCCGAAGAACACCCCTACTAGACGGGTCGTGTCATGACACAAGCTAGCAGGGTCACCGGTTGATCTATTTAAGCAAACTATTTTATAAACAAATATAATGTATATTATGTTATACCTTAAACCAATTGGTTATTTTTTACGAAAATTAAAAAAAAAAAAAAAGAGCATCAAATTGATAATTAACTTATTTTATATAAGCCTGTAAATTTGTAACTTTTATTTTAAAAATTCAAGTTAAACTCTGTTCGCGTCAACTCATAAGTTTCACTTATGTTGTGTTTGGCTTTATGATTATGACAGACACCACCCATTTAAACCACTAATTGAAAGTTCCTCCTCTACACAAACATGTTGCATATGTTTATAACAGTTATTGATTCCTAAAAAATAAATTTATAACTACCTGTAAATTAATTCATAACTGGATTAAGGTTGACAATGTTTTAATATATTCTTAAGACTGAGTGTAGTGGGGCGACTTCCACCCCAAGTCGCCCCCAAGTCGCCCCCTACACCGCCCCCCTTGCCCAACTTCCATAGCAACCTTCATTTGCCCGTCTTGCAGAGGTTGGGCACTTCCTTTTTCATCCACCAATCAAAAAAGCTTAATTTAATAACAACCAATCATAACTTGTTCTTGGGCATCTTGAGTTGCCATGAACACCACCCCCATTTTTTTACCCAAGCAACTTCATGATGACGTGGCGACACATGGCGCAAGTCGCCCCTCAAAAGGATGCCTCACTACACTCAGTCTAAGCTATTCTTAAGTTTCAAAAATAAATGATTTGAGGTTTAAACTTAGTGATCAAAGTTTACTCTGAATATTATCCTTAAAAGAGTTTCAAAACAAACTTGGAAGCATTTGAAGTTTAAAACTAGTGCTCAAACACTGTATGTTACAAATAAGGGGCATGCAAAGTTATAAGTTTCAACAGCCTGGTGCATTGGTAAGCTTGAGCCCCTCTAGCGCGTTCGAATTCAGCTTCCACGGTTATAAATTAAACAGACCTTCTGACTTGGTACATAATAGAGAAGTGGAGTCCCTATGTGGTGTATTCCGCGTTAATCTTCACATAGTCATAACTTAAATCACACCCCCAAGCCACACCCGTTCCTGGTCCATCCCCTATCAAGGCCATATATACACATAATTAAACGACGTCAGAGAGAAGGCGGTTTATATGAATCTGTTAAGTTTGCATACAGCTTAACCAAGAAACTTACCTGTGGAAATTTGAATTTTGACAGTGCCATGAGCATCACCGGCCTCTTTGAGGTAATTACTAGCTGCTGACCTGGAACAAGCCCAGGTTTTGTAGCATTTAACATACATGTGTGTGTTTGTGTGTATATGCTAGGGGTGCAAACGAGCCAAGCGGCTCGTGAGCTGCTCGAGATCGACTCAAGAAAAAGCTTGAAACGAGCCGAGCCTTATCGAGCCCGAGCTGAGCTTAAGCCTAGAATAAAGCTCGTTTATTTATTGAGCCCAAGCTTGGGCATGTGAAGCTTGTCAGGCTCGTCGAGCCTTATCGAGCCTTAGTGTAATATTACTTTTTATTAATATTTAATAACATTTACCCCTTATTTAAAGTTGTCTAGTAAACGAGCCAATTCGAGCTTATTTAAACTTGTTTATGAGCCGATCCCAAACCTAAGAATAAGCTTGTTTAGTAAACGAGCCGAGCTTCACTTATCGAGCTCGCGAGCCTAAACGAGTCTATTATTTATATTATTTTTATTTAGTATATAAATTAATAAACAATAAACGAGCCGAGCTCGCTCTTTGAAAGCAAACTCAAACCGAGTCGAGCTTGAGCTCTCATAAGTTAATCGAGCTTGGCTCGTTTGCATCCGTTGTATATGCATTTTACATACATGTGTGTGTTTGTGTGTGTTTGTATGTATAGATGTGCGTGTATTACCTATCAAATGAAAGTGGTTGGCCTCCATCCATAAGCAAGATATCTCCAAGTGCTATTCTGAGTGCGTTTGAGTCGAAAGGAATTCCTGCATACCCTGCAGCACAAGCGATTCGTCCCCAATTTGGGTCCCGACCATAGATTGCAGCCTGATTATAAAACATATGCATCATTCATTAATCAACATTAAACCTAACTATAAGAGTTTCCTTTTTACAAATATTTTTATTTTATTGGTAAGTAACAAAGATGTTTAAAATTTTAACAGGTGTGTAAATTATCATGCCTTGGTAAGTGAAGAAGATGCTACCGAGCGTGCAATCTTCGCCGCTTCAGCTTCACTGCTCGCACCAGTAACCGAGACCTACACAATTGGCTTCTATTAATACACATGAATTTTAAGAAAAAAAAATCTTCTTTGCGCAACATTTTTAGCGCGTAAGTTTTCAAATTATGATTTAGTTATGCAGACCTCTATAAGGCATGTTGCACCTTCTCCATCCCAGGCTATTGATTTGGCAAGTCCTTGCATTACCTGAAGATCACGAAACAAATGTAGATTTTAATTTAATAAATTACGTGCAAGAAATTGTCAACTTTTAGGTATATATTAGCATTCAAACATACAGCATCAAGGCACGCTTGTAACTGTTTTGCCTCAGGACTGTGCAGTGCAGATATCTTGTTTGATCCAGATAGACCACTAGCTAAGGCAACAATGGTATCATTGGTGCTTGTATCTCCATCTACCTACAACGTTTAAAGGTAGTTAAATGTCTATAATACCCCCTCCCCCCACAATAGTCATAAAATAGAACCTTGAGTAAGGGTGACAACTGAACATAAAACCAAAACTAAACAACCTAGGTATCAGTCAGTTTATGTACAAAAAAAAGAACATGCAAAGATGAGCAATGGTGATACTCACGGTAATCTGGTTAAAACTTCGGTTTACAGCAGTCTGTACCATCTTTCGCCAGGCATCAGCATCTACAAGAGCATCAGTGGTTATAACCTGAAAATTGAATAGCAGAAATGAGATAAGACCATCTACTAAGACTATCAGTTTTTTATTTTAAAAAACTATTTGCAACACTTTTTGTGGTATAGCAATGTTGCTACATGAAATACATAGTTACATACACCAAGAAGTGTTCCCATATTTGGGTGGATCATTCCGGAACCTTTTGCCATTCCCCCGATTCTTATACGGGTACCATCAACCTGAAAATATCATTAGAACTGATACAAATAAGCAAATACAACTCATTTATTATTCCGTGAATGAAAATTCATTCAAGGTATTTGAACTTAAGACCAGTATAAATATAATATAGAGTTAAATGCCATTTTAGTCCCTGTTGTTTGGGTCATTTTGCCAGTTTAGTCCAAAGGTTTCATTTTTCGCCTGTGGGTCCAAAAAGCTTTCACCGTTGCCATTTTAGTCCACTAGGTTAACTTCATCCATTATTTCTGTTAACGAGAAGGGCAATTCGGTCATTTTATATGACCGAATTGTTCTTCTAGTTAACAGACTATTCATAATGAAGAACACCTGTCTCGCCCATTTTGACCCGTCTGGTCACCTGCTCTGACCCATTCTGACCCATGCTTTTTGAGAATTTGTTAGATATCCAGGTTGACCCGTTCTCTGCGTTTGACATACCCAAAGTAACCCAAAAGATAGATGAAATTTAGCCAATCTACCCACTAAAGGTAGCACGGGTTGTGATTGCCGGCCCTAAATTCTGCAGTTGCCATTCACTGACTATTAGAAATAATAAATAGATAAGTGATATTTTCCTTGAAACAGTTAGTTAGCCCAAAGTGATAACACTCGGTCACTCAGTTATCTCCACAAAAATGAACTTTCTGAAGAAGAATTAGCACCTATTCTCTTTTGCAATAACTAATTGCTTATGTGGCTGAAAAATAGTCATGCAGTGTGATAGAGACTGAATTGAATAGAGAAGATGAAAGCAAAATCTGAACTATATTGATAATTGAAGAAGACAATACAAAATATCTAACCACCTAAGTGGTCCAGGGCTATGCCCTTCTCATGCCTAAGCAATGAGCCTAACAATATACCAATTCTCTTCCTAATCCTTCACTAATGACTAATGCCTTATTTATAGAAAAGTAATTACACTAATACCCCTTACACTATTACAATATACTAATACGTGTGCGATCTCTATCAATACTCCCCCCTTCAAAACAGTCTTGTCCTCAAGACTGGAATCCGACAACGACTTCCGGTGGCCGAGGCTGCCCATGCACGACCCATAAATGCGATGTAGCCGAAAACTTCAATCGCGTTCCAATGAGAGGACGGTGGGACAATGAACTCTTTCCCCTGTCAAATGGAGCATTTCCCTTCTCACACAAGTCCAAATCAGAAAAAATCAGGCCCACAACCTGTTTTTGCTCCACACCTTGGCCCAGATCAGGATAATCCAAATCCACAACTGTTTTCAGCTCCCCATCGTGGCCCACCACTGGTTCTGAGCCCAACTTCCAGTGTACATCATCAGATATAACCCATTTAGCCCTAGTCGACATCAAACGTCCCTGACCAAATGACTGTTCTTCAGATCCAGAGATGATCGCAATCAATGGAGCCACAGGAGACAGTGATCGCGACTGAAAATCTAAAGAGCGATCCACCGCATGTTCAATCAAACTTCCGGTGTCAATCGAATTGCCGTAAAATTGTGATTCAACTTCCGCAAATTGTTCAAGGGAAGAAGGAGCTTGAGCAATTGGAGTTGGCGATGAAGAATTCAAACCTGAAAAACGTGAAACCGTATGGCCACGCCAGCGTTCTTCAGATCTGGAGACGATTGCCTCCAATTGCTCTATTAGAGATGGAGGTGGAGAAATAGAACCTGAAGATGAAGCTGGAACATGTGAAATCGACATGGAATTAGACCGCGAATCCTGATGGTGCATCCAATTGAAAACGAACTTCTGAAATACTCTAGAAGCAGACCGATCATTATGCAGGGCTTTAAGAGAATCCTTTATTGCGGTAACATCAGATGGTAGGTGCCGGATTTGCTGCTCATGAATATCCAATCGAAATGTCTGATTCATCATAAGTGAATCAGAAAAACAGATGGAAGAATTGGATTGAATTGGAAATTGAAGGAACAAAACAAGAGGAATTTTGAGGTAGAACCGGGAATTAGAAATCAGATGTAGATCTGATATTCAAAACTGAAATCGCATTGGATCTGAGATCCGAAAGTAACACAGATCTGGGAATTGAAATCAAAAGGAGAGCGGAGGTGAGGCAGGTCGGACCAATGATAGAGACTGAATTGAATAGAGAAGATGAAAGCAAAATCTGAACTATATTGATAATTGAAGAAGACAATACAAAATATCTAACCACCTAAGTGGTCCAGGGCTATGCCCTTCTCATGCCTAAGCAATGAGCCTAACAATATACCAATTCTCTTCCTAATCCTTCACTAATGACTAATGCCTTATTTATAGAAAAGTAATTACACTAATACCCCTTACACTATTACAATATACTAATACGTGTGCGATCTCTATCACAGTGCTAGTTTATTGATTTGAAAGATCTACTTTATAGTTTACTCAGTTATCTCCACAAAAATGAACTTTCTGAAGAAGAATTAGCACCTATTCTCTTTTGCAATAACTAATTGCTTATGTAGCTGAAAAATAGTCATGCAGTGCTAGTTTACTGATTTGAAAGATCTACTTTATACATATATCATATAATAGATCTAATGAATTAAGCGCAAGAATGTTAAAACTTAAAAGAAATGTTATATTCATTTATGCCATTATCCTCCAGTCTCACATCTTGCGAGTCCCGTCTTACCTTTTATTGAATCATATAACTGGAATTCATAATCCAATCCAGTAGTAAAAGGCTAAAACAAACTCCATATAAATTTGAAAAGATGATGGATCAGGCGTATATGATCTAACACATCTATACATACCTCAAACTCTACTGCCACACTCTTGCTCACAAGATCAGTAGTTGTTATTGCCACAGAAGCAGCATCTGCTCTGCAAACCATCGTGAAATACTTAAAATTAGCAATTTTGATTTTGATCTAAAAGTTTCCTTTATTTTAAGAACGAGAACACTACCCTTCGACGCTTGTTGAAAGCAAACTAATTAACTTAGGAAGTGAATTAAGAAGAGGCTCCTGCACACATGATGATAAATTATTCACGTACTCTGTGCTTCAAAAGTCATCAATAGATTACGTGCTATTATATACCTTCTTTATTCGTTGCCCTATCACACCAGTTGATTCTATCAAGATTTCATCGGGACTAACTTGAAGTAACTGTAGAATTGTCGAATATCAGCATCATGTAGATCAAAAATACAAAAGCCTATCAAATTTCACAGACCTTGGAAAGGGCGTTTGAACAGTCTATTACATCTTGGTAACCTGCATCCCCCTGAAAGTCATACAAAGTTTCTTAAGAATGTTCTTATCTAGAATCACCATAAAAGTTTCATGAATTGTGAATTTAAAACTCATGTTTCAGGTAATAGTTACCGTTGCTGCATTTGCTTGACCAGCATTTATCAACACTGCACGAGCCTAAAAGGTTGCATAACTGAAATCAGTATAATATGTTTTTAGAGATTTAATACTTAAAACAAGGTAGAGAACTGAAAACCGACTGTTTTTGATTTTTCTAAGACACTTTTGCAGTAAAGAACAGGTGCAGCTGCAACCACATTCTTAGTAAATGTCCCTGAAGAAAATTTGGCATAAAAAAGTCAAACAATGACATGTAATAGGTCAACATAAGTAGATTAGAACAAACCTGCAGCTACAGCGTCTACATCACAAGTCACGAGTGCAAGATCAGGCTTCTGTCCTAAGGCTCTCAATCCACCATACATTCCTGCAGCTTTGAATCCCTCAGCAGCAGTAACCCCACCAGCAATCTTTAAAATTAAATTGTTTATTTAAAATCATACCAATATAAAAAAGTCAACAGGTCAACTATCAGCCCTCACTCTCAGCTTTATCAAAATACTGAAATCCATTACCTGCTTCCATGGTCCTTCAGGCAAAAATATTGGAGCTGCTGGGATGAAAGTTGATGCCTCATTTGCAACAGCTGACATGGCAAACACCCTAAAATCTCTTTTTGGAGAAGGGAACGAACCCAAATTCTGCAGAAAAGCACAGCCATATGTTCAAACTATATCCGACAAATACATTCACCGCAAAAGAAACCGTTGAAACCACGCGAACCGTCCAAACCGACTAACTTTGCCGGTTTGGTTTACGGTGTGGAAAAGTGGTTTTCACGTTCCAGTTAACAGTCTGGAACCAGCTGGCAAAACCAAGCCAGCTGGTTCGCTTTAGTTTTTTATAAACGTACTTTTATCGGTGTGGCTCACTCGTATATTTTCTCAAAACTGGCCGAACCGGACCATGTAAGCCCCTATTCTCTAGCCGGTGCAATGTTCATATAGTTTACTGAGAGTAGCTCATCTAACAGGATGCTATTAAAACTGCTCTTTTCCTCGGGGCTATTGACCGTGACATTGGAGGGATTGCAATCTGCGGAAAAAGAGGAACAGCCAAAACTGTTATGGCACGCGGTTTACATGCAATTCTGCCTCCTATTGAGATAGTTGTTGGATCGTTTTCAAATGCTGATCCGGCCTTTTGACAATGTTTAAATACATTAACTTATATTTCATTTTATAATCAGTTGATGGTATACATAACCCTTTAGCAATCTTTATGTCTGACCCAAACTTTGTTTTATTTATAATTATTGAAGGTGGGAAGACGGGCTTGCTGAAAAGTGGAATACGACTCTTCCGGTAACATCAAGACTCAAGTAGTCAGATCACCGTTTGTGCAGATTCCAGTTGGTGTTACAGAAGATCGATTGATTGGATCTGTTGATGTTGAAGAATCTGTCAAAACCGGAACCACTGTATTCCAGCCAGGTCTTTTGACTGAAGCGCATAGAGGAGTTCTTTATGTTGATGAAATCAACTTACTGGATGAGGGCATAAGTAACTTGCTTCTTAATGTGTTAATATTGTTGAAAGAGAAGGAATCAGCTTTCGCCACCCGTGCAAACCGTTGTTAATTGCTACTTATAATCCAGAAGAGGGTGCTGTGCGTGAACATTTACTGGACCGTATCGCAATTAATTTGAGGTAGACTTCTTATGCTTGCTTACATAAAAAAAATTACAGAAAACTACTTGAACATGGTTTATATGTTTCTACCAATGAAATCTTGATTCTGCAGTGCAGATCTTCCAATGAGTTTTGAGGATCGTGTTGCGGCAGTAGGGATTGCGACACAGTTTCAAGAACAAAGTATTGATGTTTTTAGAATGATGGAGGAAGAAACGGACTCTGCAAAGACTCAGGTAATCTTGCAGAAATAATTGTACTAATAATATTTGTGGCTAAATTGTACGTTAAATGATAGTTAAATATGTTATAAAAAAATTCTTACAAATTATTTTGGCACGGGAATATTTGAAGGACGTAACTGTTAGTCGAGAGCAACTAAAATACTTGGTCATGGAAGCTCTACGTGGCGGTTGCCAGGTTATACTCGTCTTACTCTTAGTATTGCACGTCTCCCGATGAATAAAACATTTCCGAAATATAATCACTAAAAAGTATATAATGAAATAAATAAATAAAAATTGGATAAAACAGAGATAGCTGAACAGAGATAACGGAAACAAACTTTTGAGGGCTTTACAGGGACACAGGGCGGAGTTTTATGCCGCACGTGTTGCCAAATGTTTGGCTGCTTTTGAAGGTCGTGATAAAGTCAACGTGGATGACCTAAAGAAAGCTGTAAGTATCTTAGTTTGGACAAATATTTCACTAGTATCATAAAAAGGTGTCGGTTAAATTCATCATTTAACTTTCTGGCTATGTAATGACAGGTAGAACTAGTAATTCTTCCTCGTTCAATATTTAACAAAACCCCACCAGACCAGCAACAGCCGCCACCACCTCCACCACCGTCACAAAGTCAGGATTCCGAGAACCAAGAAGAGAACAAGGAGGTCTAAACTTTAAATAAACCTAAAATGATCATAGTTTTTTCTTATTAATCTACAAAATTGTTGCCAATTTGAGCATATGCTAATAACGAGAGCCTTGTTGTATTAACAGGAAGAAGAAGAAGAAGATAATGAAGATGATGAAAATGATCAGGAGAATGAACAGCAGGATCAAATACCTGAAGAATTTATCATTGATGCAGAAGGGGGTTTCGTGGATGAGAAACTTCTCTTCTTTGCACAACAAGCACAGAGAAGAAAGGGGAAAGCCGGGAGGGCTAAGAATGTAATTTTCTCAGAGGACAGAGGTCGATATATTAAACCCATGCTTCCCAAGGGTCCGGTGAAACGATTAGCTGTTGATGCAACATTAAGAGCAGCCGCACCGTATCAAAGATTGTGTAGGGAACAAGGCATACAAAAGACTAGAAAAGTTTTTGTAGAGAAAACAGATATGAGAGCTAAAAGAATGGCCCGTAAAGCAGGAGCATTGGTAAGTTAAGTACCTCGTGACTACAGTTTTGTAGCCTTTATCTTGATGTTCATCGGGTATTTGGGTTACAAACAAATAAAAATAAATGTATTTTTTATGAACCTTGAAATCGCCTTCTTTTGTAATACATTTTTTTTTCACGTGACAGGTTATATTTGTGGTTGATGCTAGTGGAAGCATGGCATTAAATCGAATGCAGAATGCAAAAGGCGCTGCACTTAAACTATTAGCGGAGAGCTATACAAGCAGAGATCAGGTAATTAAGTAATTTACAACATGAAACAACAATAAATCCTTTAATTTCTAATATTATCGTTCTTTAACTTGTATTAAACGTGCATGTTGATCTGTATTTTGTTACCTCAACACTAGCTTGTTCTTTGCAACCCTTCTTGTTATGACTTATGTGTTACAATAATCTGAAGTGAGGTTTCTTGTATAGGGGGTGTACATGGTCTGGTCCAGCTTTTATGAAGATTCTGGGCCGAACCGTGGACTGCAGTTGCGGAAATTGGAAAACCGAAACAGTTGAGTTGGGTCAATCGGCCGAACCGGCCAAAACGGTTTGTTTAGGCTGTTTTGAACCCTCCGTATTATCGTTAATACATATTAAAAATTCAAAAAAGTAATAAAGACGGTTAGTGAATACAATACATATCAATAACCACATATTCCTAAACAAAACACAGAAAAAAGGTAATCTTTTATAATTTAAAAATCTTCTCTAGGTGTATTTCTCTTCTCTTTGATTAAGTTAATTGTTGGGTTGGTTGTAGGTAAAGCAAAGCAGCCGAGGTATTAGTGTTAAAACAAGAACAAATACTAGGAAAGGTGTTACATCTAAACAAAACCATCAGTGAAACACAAATCCTTAATTAATAAAGGATTATAATTTCATAGTGTTTGGGTAAATGTGGATTATAATTAATAAAGGTCATAACAAACTGTTATTGAGATAACTGTAAAAATTATCAGGTAATTGTGCAAAATAACTTTTTTTCTGTTCAATATTAAGAATTACCAAATGATTTGCGTTAACGACGACCTTCATAAACAATCAAAATTGTGAAATATTGGGATATGAAATATGATCAGTAATTTGAACATGAAAAAGCTGCATCAAGTATGAATGCAAATACAGACAGATATAGATACGATTTACGTAAACTACAGAACAAAAACGATGACGAACTTTGAATTTCTGCCGACGTTGGCAACGTCAGAACCAGATTGAACCAAACAGTGATTGATAAGGCAATGCAATGTGTGTAGAGCTTATTGTTAATGGCGAATAGCGACAAATAGCGATAAGGTACCTATATGCTACATACATAGCGAATAGCGATAAATAATTAACTTTAAGACTATAAGTTAGTGACATACAACACTAAATTTCAGATTATCATCAAATGGATACTTGAGAAACCTAAATTGAACATATAAAAAACTAATTGAGGCACATGAACAACTATATTAGGGTTTAACTGATATATAACTTAAGGAATTTCATAAAGCAATTCGTCAAACACAACATAGCCTCGTAATTAACCAGATCCATTTGCAATTCAACAATTATTTAGATAAACATCGTAATTAACGAAATGCAGTTGAGTAATTACTGAACTTACGAGATTGGTGGTGGATTTGAGCTTGACATGGGAGACTTTAGCGGCAACAGCAGCAGATCGACGATGAGGGGAGGAAATGGATCGGGTTTGGGTGGATCCGAGAAAGAGGGAAGGAGCGGGTAAGGGTTTAGTAGCAGGTGAATCGGCGAGTAAGGGGAGAGGATGAGGGTTGATAACTCTGGAAAACCCCATTGATGGATGATTAGTGTTGTGAGAATGTGTAGTGTTGCAGGTGGAATAATAATAATAATAATATATAGGGTTTAGTTGGAGTAAATTGCTAAAATCGTCTCTGAAAGTTTATTCACATTTACTATATTCATCCAAAAAAGGTTTTTTTCTTATAGGAACCACCGAAGTTTCAAAAAAGTTGCTAAATCCATCTAAAATGACTAATACTCTTAACAATACTAAGGTGCTGTTTGTTTTTTCTTCTTGAAAACCTCTTCTGCTGCAGGCCACATCTGCAGGCATCTGCAGGAGAAGAGGTGGACCAAATGTCTTCAGTCTGCAAGGAGAAGAGGGTTTGTTTTTTCTTTTATATAAAACCTCTTCTTCTTCTAGGTTTAACACACACCACATAAAACAATCTGCACCTCCACTCTCTCTCTACTCTCTCTCTAGCCACCGCCATCATCACCACCGCCAGCACTTCACCACCGCCATCAGCACCACCGCCATCAGCACCACCGCCATCATCACCTCCGCCATCAGCACCACCGCCATCATCACCTCCGCCATCAGCACCACCGCCATCATCACCTCCGCCATCATCACCTCCGCCATCAGCACCACCGCCATCATCACCTCCGCCATCAGCACCACCGCCATCTTCAGTCTGTAAGTTGAATGTTTTCTGCAACGAATCGATTTAGGGTTTTCGATTTTAGGGTTTTCGATTTGGGGGTTTTGTTTGTGATGTTGTTGATGATGATGATTTGGGGTTCGATTTGATGATTTGGGGGTTCGATTTGGGGTCGGAGCAGGGCGGAGCAGTGGCGGAGGTGGAGGTGGTGGCGGAGCAGTGGCGGAGCAGTGTCGGAGGTGGAGGTGGTGGCGGAGCAGTGGCGGAGCAGTGTCGGAGGTGAAGGTGGTGCCAAGAAGAGGTAAACCTCTGCTTGGAGAAGCTTACCTCTCATCACTTCCCCAAGAAGAGGTTGGGGAGAGGTAAAAAGCACTTCACGAAAAAAAAAAACAAACACTCTTCTGAGGCTAAACCTCTTCCCGCGTCTGCACGGTGCAGACAGAAGAGGCCAGGAAGCTCTTCTTCCAAAAAACAAACACCACCTAAGTTGATAGAGGGTTAATTTAGTCATTCTTTTAATTTATTTAATTTACCCCTTTTTAACAGGTTATTTCATGCCCCCACCCTTTGTACATCAAGTTTTCTTCTTTATTCCCTGTATTGAAACTGTGACATATGAACTTTTGGAAATTATTGAACAAACAAATGAGCTTATGATCTGTTACACTTCTTATAAGTCCTAAACGGTGTTGCTTTGCTGTCGTTTAGATCTTTAAAGGTTCGAAAGGACAAAGAACACCCATATGGTTACTTTTGATCTGTAACGACTCCATTATCCTTCGATTTGATCATTAGTTTGCTGAGTTCTAATTGCCTAATTGTGTTTTTAGGAGGAACTACTTAGAACCTGTGTAGTGTGCTTCCACAGTGATTGTTCTTATTCCTACATTTTGGATTATAAGGGATTGGTGTTTAATGCAGGTTTCTTTGTGTGTAGATGATGATTCTTAGATCAGCCAAAATTCATTAGCGTTTTCGTTCAAATTCTTTTAGGAATTAAGCTGAATTCTCTCTTTGCCAATTATAATTAGACTTTAATTGTTAAATATTATCATGTGAATGTGGCATTGCTTTATGAAAGAAATTGAAAATCAGAATTCATTATGGATTTTGATGTTGAATGGACTTCCTACAAGCGCGCAACTACCAGCACCTTATTTTGTATGTTATTTAATGTGGTGGCATGTAATAACCTGTTAAAAAAAGGTAAATTAAATAAACTAAAAGAATGACTAAATTACCCCTCTATCAACTTAGTATTGTTAAGAGTATTAGTCATTTTGGATGGATTTAGCAACTTTTTTAAAACCTCAGTGGTTTCAATGAGAAAAAAACCTTTTTTGAATGAATCTAGCAAATGTGAATAAACGTCAGGGACGATTTTAGCAATTTACTCGTTTAGTTTTAGAAGTTTGAAAACTTAAGTTTAAGTTATCAGCGGAAGCAAAAGTATAAAATCCATAATTAATTGAAAACTTATAGGTTGCCATTATTCCTTTTCGTGGAGATGTTGCACAAGTTCTTTTGCCACCTTCTGGATCTATCTCTATGGCTAGGAAAATGCTAGAGCGGCTTCCTTGTGGTGGAGGATCTCCCCTTGCTCATGGACTCACCACGGTAAATTTATTAAATTACGGTCCCATTTTTTAATAGAATGATTCCTGAGGTTTTCCGTGTTAAAAATAAAATTCGGACAACTTTCAACCTATTTACATTCATTTGTATGGTTATTTGAAATCTGGTCAGGCTGTTCGGGTTGGGATGAACGCAAAGAAAAGTGGAGATGTTGGGCGTATAATGACTGTAGCAATAACCGACGGTAGAGCAGATATTTCACTCAAAAGATCCAATGACCCTGAAATGGCTTCTGATGCACCCAGGCCTTCTTCTCAAGAGTTGAAGGTTATTTCATTTATTTACCCCTATGAAATGCACAAACTAAACATAATTGGATATTGATTCATTTTGTTGTGTAACATTTATAGGATGAGATACTTAAAGTGGCTGGCAAAATTTACAAGGCAGGAATGTCACTCCTTGTCATCGACGTAGAAAATAAGTCCGTTTCAACTGGTTTTGCTAAAGAGATTGCACGAGTGGCCCAAGGTATGATTTCTCGCCACTAAATTGTTATATAATGATTATAATCTGGTTCATGGCTGATATTTGTGTTATTACTTTATCAGGAAAATATTATTACCTGCCTAATGCCTCAGATGCTGTTATATCTGCTGCAATAAAGGATGCTTTATCAAGTTTGAAAAACTCTTGAATCATATACAATCATACAAATTGTAGTTTATCTGATGTGGTTTTTGTTTTCATTAAATGCGAGACAAAATTGATAGAGATTGTTATCATACAATGTTTATTGAGTGATGTTCACATTCTAACACGTGTATATCAAAGTGTGATACAATTTGTTGTTCGAGACCTGTGTTTGGTAGGAAGCAAGGTGTGTGGAAAAGCTTGGTTCGAGACGTGTCATTTTAAGTGAGAATTGAATTGTTTTGAATCCGGTCGGGTCTAGTTGACCGGGCGACATTTCTTTTAATCCATTTTTTTTGAAAAAACAATGAATGAAGGTAAAATTAATAACCAAATAGATATTTAACTATACCACTTTAGAAGGTTTTTATAATTTCTACATTACTTCGAGCAACTCCAACCAAGTTGGACCATTCTCTCTTTTTGCTACATTTGATTGCAATAAATATAATACACAACCCATATTAGCAGATGCGTGGATTTGACACGTGACAGTTAGAAGCAATCATACTGCAACATGTACGATGTTAAATAGGGACTTAATTGATGTATGTCGTTAAGGACATGCAAAAACCAACTAACTCTATAGCTAGGGTAAGTCGGATATCGAACCAGATGAGGATTGTGGAAAGTGTTATTATGCTAAGTGTTGATTAACTAATGCTAAAAAGTAAAAATCAATTGGGAGTTTGATTGTTTAAGAGAATTATCTAAGTTAACGAATAAAGACTAAGATTTAAATCAATAGGAGAGAAGATGGTTCCTCCAGATTTCAGGTTTTGCAGCTAGATTCAATTATGTGTTTAATCAAAACACTCACATAGACATAAGTGTTTAACTTAATTCATCAATTGTGATAATCAACGACTAAGTACTCCGGTCAATACATAACGGGAGGTTATCGAATGATTATCAATTACAATTTACAAACCCTAACCCCATGTCAAATATATCCCAATTACTAGAACTCTCGGGAACTGAATGCTTAGAAATTAAGGTTTAAATAAACGTAACTGTTTACAACCAATAAATCAAATCCATAGTGAAAAGCATCGAATGCTTAGATCACCAGGTTAAAACAATTGTATCAAACACATAATATCCATTAACTTACAAAAACCCTCCATCCGGAGGAAACCATTAAATGACTAGCCGCTCATGTTGGTGGGATGATCTTCGCGAATCTTGAGCTTGATGTCTTCCCCGTATGCGGCTGCCGTCGATATCTGATGATGATGTTCTATCCTTGTTTAAAGTCAAAACTCTCTTTTACGTGTGATGGCCCCCCAAGTCGGCCCATGTCTTCACGTGATTTTTCATCCTCTCCAAGCCCATGTGCGGCCCATCAGTCAACGTGGAGATGTATCTTTTGTGATCATGTGGTAATTCAATTAATGCCTCCAAAGTAAACAATCCACGTGATGCATTGTATATGAGAATGATGTTTGTTGATTTAATGGCCCTTACAAAGTCCAAGATGTGCACGTGATGATAAGTTTTGCAAAGTTGTAATATGGTGGCTGCCCTCCTTCACGTGATTTTTCCCTTTGTCTAGCATGTTAAAGGATAATGATAAAATTGATGTGATGGTATTTGTGTTCCGGTTTTCAAGTTTTACCCGACCCGACCACCACTGCATGATGTTGACACCGTTCCGTGGCTCACGGTTCCACACCGTGGGTCAATGTCTACCTTTGCTGCGCTAACAGAGGTTCTGAACTGGGGGCCACGGTGTATGCTGGGGGTCACAGTGTAGTGTTGCTGATGAACAGATGCCCTGAACTGTGGGTCACGGTGTAAACTGTGGCCTATGGTATAATGTTTCTGTGCATATTAAGGCACAAAACAACTTCCAATTAAGTACCGAGTGGTCCCTGAACTTTGTTCTTGCATACTCCTTTCACTCGTGAGCCTTCATATCACCCGAACAACTTCAATATTCATCCTTGATCTGCAATATCCCGTCCAAAGCTCACAACTTCATCTTTAACCATCGTAAATGCACCGATTTACGTGTTTCACCTACAAATCACTAAAATCTCATAGTTACTTCATTCCAAACAAATAGACACATCAAATACACATAAATCATCATATTTAAACACTCTAAAGCTCGGGTTTCACCATCTCCATCACATTCCCACACTTGCCTTTGCTTGTCCCCAAGCAAACCAACTAGAACTAGTCACCATAACAACAACACCTCTAAACTCCCTAACCGGTTCAACCTGTTCAGTCCCAAGTCATACCCATCCCATAGACTGACACAATCGAGATTGACAGTCTGACAAGTAAATGATGCAATTTTAAAAACTTAAGAATGTTTGCAATTAGACACATGCTACACGCCACTCACAATGTACTCTCCTCTCGGGTTAATATCTGGACTAGTGTGTAATGTGCTAGTATATAAAACACTCAAAAAGCAAACATGAAATCCTGCAATCATAAGCTTTTATGACAATCACACCTCCACCGTATTGTCTAACATGGCACATATCAAAAGGACTTTCGGGTTTTGGGCTTAGGGTAAAGGTAGGAAATTGTTTTTGGTTTTTTTTTTCTAATTGGCTCACAACAATAACCAAACCGTGACAACTTTATTCACACACAACGTATACTTTTGGGTTGGTTTCTATCCAAGAACATAGACGATATTCATACACTTCTATTTTTGTTCTTTTGTTCTTTTCTATTTTTTTCCTTCACATATTTTTCTATTTTTCTTTTTCTCTTTTTTTTTCTTTCTATTTTTTTTTCATTTTTCTTTTTCTCATAACAATATCATCACGGTCGGTTTTTTTTCACAATAAACAATGGGCGAATAAACGAAAGGTAATTAAGCTCAACAGGGCTACTAAGGGAGATTTGGTGAATAACACGTAAGAAACACAAACACAAAAGGGTGTAACAGGAAATCCTAATGCCTTTATCATCTATGTGCACATGTCAAACCCACAGTCTCAGCATGCATCGAATCACACAAGTTCTAACACAGCATAACACGTAGCTTGCACTCAACAAACGAATTCATTATATAATGTATCCTATCCATCTACAGGCTCAAGATCTCATCAAGAAAAGGTAAAAAGGTTAACGACATGTAGCATATGCAATTAAAACATGTTACCCCTAGATAGACATCTCTTTTCAACTCATTCCCTATAAAACACTTGTCAAACCTACTCTCATGAAACTTAAAGAGACAACCATGACAAGGGACTAATCTAGTTTACTACCGGCAAGAAGCCTATTAGTGATTGAAACTTTAAGTTTTCGTATCCAATTAGCTTGCTTAAGGTGATGAAAAATTTTAAAATTTTCAATTTTTTCAATTTTTTTCAATTCTCATCGATTTCAACCACTTTCAATCGCTTCAAAGCTTTATCCACAAATCCCTTCCCGGGCTCCCCCATCCCCACACTTGGGATACATTGTCCCCAATGTATGGTGCTTTTAAAATATAAGCCCGGGAAAACAAACCAACTATCCTAAATGAGCGGCTAACTCATCACAAAACAAACCAAACGCATCCCCTAAACAAAACAAAGGTTCACACCACCAAAAACAACAAAACACACCAAAAACAAAGTAAGATAGATAAACACATGCACCTGATCATGTGTCTGTAGTGATTTGGCTGTTGTGCTTTAACCAGAATAGACGCATTCCATAGATTCTTTGATATCTCACCGGGGATGTTACAAAACATCCCCACACTTGAATTGTTGCATCCGTGATGATTGAATCAAGAACCTGTCAAAACACAAACACAACACCAAAACAAAACAACACAAAACAAGGTACACTGCTCTACATCCTCGGGCTGCCTCCCGAGAGCGCTAAGTTTTAGGTCTTCAGCCAGACCGTACCTGATGTACTCAGGGAGGTTCATCTGAACGCTTGCCTCCCCATTTCTCTCCATACATCATCATCCAATCTTGTGGAAGGTTCGCAGCTCCACGCCAGTTGAGTTCAACCTCAGCCTTGTTGCCCCACTCACTCCCACCATCAGGTGGTTTTCCTGCAATTGCTCTTCCTCTCACAGCTGTCTTGTTCACCTGCCTTCCATCATTCGTTAACTCAGACCTGCAAAAATTACCTCCACTCGAACCAATCTCATTAGTAGCACCTGTGGGACTCACATCATTCAGAAGATCATAAGCAATAGATTTTAAAAATACATTGAAATACAGCTTACGATTCTTGTAACTTAAAATTACCATCCCATTCCTACAGTCGATTTGTGCATTTGCTGTATACAGAAACGGACGACCCAAAATTACCTTCGGTTGTGCGTAGGTCGGTGAGGGTGCATCATCAACCACCATAAAATCGACCGTGTAGTAGAACTCGCCGAGCTGAATTACCACATCCTTTACAACCCCTCGAGGTTGCTTTAAACTCGCATCCGCAAACATGGCCATTTGATCAATTGCGTGTAACGGACCAAAGTCGTACTGGTCATAAAGGCTACCGGGAAGAACACTCATCCCAGCTCCATAATCCAACAATGCCTTGTGGATTTTGAACTTTCCCACTCGAATCGGGACGACCGGCTCTCCTGAGTCACACCCATCTCCATCCTCATTTGCGCCACTTAAACCTGCAATCACATGGGAAACAGAAGAAGTTAAAAATTTATCATTCAAATTGTTTTTAGGAACGAAACTTACCCCGCTGACTGGTATATTCTTCCCGTGCTTGGGGTTCATTTGAGTGTCACTGGGAAACTTCCCGTTTTGTTGTTTCAACTCCTTCACATCGGTTGCAAGTTGGGCCATTTGTGTGGTTAATGACTGAACGGCTTTATCTCGTATCTCATCCTTTTGAGCACGATTTTGCAGCTCAAGCCTTTGGTTTTGTAAATCAAGTTGAATTGCTTTCAACATCTCCATCATATCATTATTCACCTGACCATTACTATGCTGGTAATTTCGTTGGAAACCCAAATTATTACCCCCTTGATAATTATTTTGGTTCCAGGGCTGGTAATATTGGTTGTTTCCTTGGAAACCCGAATACCTGTTCCCACTTCCCTGCATCATATTCACCTCATCCAGTTTACCGATAATGTTAGGGCACTGATCAGCAATGTGCCCTATATCCCCACAATGACCACACAACGGGTACTGACCACTTACCTCCGGTGGATTCTCTACTGCTCTCACTGTTGACTGTCGTGCACTTCTAGAAGATTGAGCCTTGCGTTTTGACGCCCTTGCGGTTCTTTCTAAATATTCCCAATCATCTTCTTCGTAATTCATTCCAAAAGTACCATTGGATATTGAATTTACATCCCTGGCATCTTCATCTGTTAGGCCTTCGTGGAATGTATTAATAAGTTCCCACAAATATATCTCATGATGTGGACAGTTCTTGAGCATCATTTTGAAACGATTGAACGCTTCGTGAAATAACTCACCGGGCTGTTGTCGAAACCCTCGAATATCCTTCCTTGCATTGTTAGTACGCAAATGAGTATAGAACTCATCTAAAAATTGTTGCTGCATTTCGCCCCATGTGAAGATCGAAGCTGACGGTAGCGAATGAAACCATTGCTGTGCTTTGTCTTCAAGTGTGAATTGGAAAAGTACCAATTTCACATTATCAACTGAGAACCCTTGGCTGCTGATTGTGTTGCAACGTGCATCATATGCAGCAATGTGTAAATATGGTTCTTCATGAGCGTGACCATGAAACTTAGGCATACTGGATATTGATTGTGTTCGTACTTCGAATGACCGCCTTCCTTGTAATTGCGGGATCACAACCGGTGATGGGTTGTTAACTATAGCAGGCCTGAAGTCGGCCCATGTCTTCACGTGATTTTTACGTGTGATGATGATGTTCTATCCTTGTTTAAGGTCAAAACTCTCTTTTACGTGTGATGGCCCCCCAAGTCGGCCCATGTCTTCACGTGATTTTTCATCCTCTCCAAGCCCATGTGCGGCCCATCAGTCAACGTGGAGATGTATCTTTTGTGATCATGTGGTAATTCAATTAATGCCTCCAAAGTAAACAATCCACGTGATGCATTGTATATGAGAATGATGTCTGTTGATTTAATGGCCCTTACAAAGTCCAAGATGTGCACGTGATGATAAGTTTTGCAAAGTTGTAATATGGTGGCTGCCCTCCTTCACGTGATTTTTCCCTTTGTCTAGCATGTTAAAGGATAATGATAAAATTGATGTGATGGTATTTGTGTTCCGGTTTTCAAGTTTTACCCGACCCGACCACCACTGCATGATGTTGACACCGTTCTGTGGCTCACGGTTCCACACCGTGGGTCAATGTCTACCTTTGCTGCGCTAACAGAGGTTCTGAACTGGGGGCCACGGTGTATGCTGGGGGTCACAGTGTAGTGTTGCTGATGAACAGATGCCCTGAATTGTGGGTCACGGTGTACACTGTGGCCTATGGTATAATGTTTCTGTGCATATTAAGGCACAAAACAACTTCCAATTAAGTACCGAGTGGTCCCTGAACTTTGTTCTTGCATACTCCTTTCACTCGTGAGCCTTCATATCACCCGAACAACTTCAATATTCATCCTTGATCTGCAATATCCCATCCAAAGCTCACAACTTCATCTTTAACCATCGTAAATGCACCGATTTACGTGTTTCACCTACAAATCACTAAAATCTCATAGTTACTTCATTCCAAACAAATAGACACATCAAATACACATAAATCATCATATTTAAACACTCTAAAGCTCGGGTTTCACCATCTCCATCATTAATTTGTTAACATGTACGATTGATTGGATCTGTTGACGTTGAAGAATATGTCAAAACCAGAACCACCGTATTCCAGCCAGGTCTTTTGGCTGAGGCGCATATAAGAGTTCTTTATGTTGATGAAATCAACTTACTGGATGAGGGCATAAGTAACTTGCTTCTTAATGTGTTGACTGACGGTGTTAATATTGTTGAAAGAGAAGGAATCAGCTTTCGCCACCCGTGCAAACCGTTGTTAATTGCTACTTATAATCCAGAATTGATCCCATTTTCGTAGACAGTTTTTCTTGATCATTTTTTCCTGGTTCAGACAATTTTCGCAGCGACATACACTGGCACATTTCTCGAAAATCAGAGTTGTATCTGATTGAATTATTCGGGTGAACCACCGAAATAATTTGATCTGAGAGTGAAATCACGCCTCTTTGATCATTCGACAATCTGAAATTTCCCCAACATCTATTACTATGGTTTTTTATGCTAATTGGGGTCTCATTATCGAACATTTGATGCTGTTGTTTAACCTTGATTTAGGTTTACATTTGTTTTTGGATGTTTGGATGAGACATTTTGAGTTTTTAAAGATATGTGAAGGTGTAATGATAATGTTCATCGGAGATCTTTTGTGGGTTGATAGCTCTTGTTGGTCTTTGTGCCTTTATTTTCGGGTCTATGAAGATGACCTATGGCTCATCTTAGAATGTTTCTTTAGACTTAACTTGGAAACTTATGTTGCAACCGTCTATTATTTATGAGCTTTCTTGTGGCTGTTTTGATATTGATTATTTATTTATTTTTATTTTACAAGAAGTCCAGCAATCTAGGGGTGTTCAAAAAACTCGTGGCTCGCAGCTCGCTCGAAACTCGCTCGAAAAAAGCTCGAAGAAAGCTCGGCTCGAAATTGGCTCGGTTGTAAACGAGCCAGCTCGGCTCGGCTCGGTTTGTAAACGAGCCGAGCTGGCCTAGCTCGGCTCTTGAGCTCGTGAGCTGGCTCGATAAGGTTTACATCTTTCATTTTTTTGTCCCACATCGCTTAGAAAACAAAAACTAAGGGAGTATCTCCCCTATAAAAGAAGGTAAATACAATATACAATGTGAATTAACTATTTATACTTGCATATTTAGCCATATGGTTAAATTAAATGGCAATTATGACCCTTAGACTATGAAGAAATTCATTTTAAGGGCTTTTTAAGTAGTAACTTTTGCGGTTCTTTGTGAGTTCGAGCTAGATCGAGCTGAGCCGAGCTAGCTCGAATTCTAATCGAGTCGAGCTCGAGCCTCAAATCTCAGCTCGATTTGAAATTCGAGCTCGAGCCGAGCCAGCTCGAATCGAGTTCGAGCCGAGCTCGAGCTGGGTCTAGCTCGGCTCGACTCGGCTCGTTTACAGCCCTACAGCAATCTAGACACAAATCTTTTCAAAATAGACATTGTCTTTTTAGCATTTCCAAAGTAAGCAACCTATTTCCACTAATCAGAAGTTGTCACATCTGGTCCGCCAGCTGAAACAAATATGATTTAGTCTACACTTCTAACGGTTATGATTATGAATAATCGTAAAAATCGAATCAAACTGACCCGTACGCACCCCTTGTTAGGGTTGAGCATTTGGTACCGGGTATATTCGGTACCGGTACCAGTTCTCATTTTCCTCGTTTTTCGGTATCGATACAGTACCGGTATTTACAGGTAAAACACCGGTAAGTACCGACACCAAACACCGGTAGGGCTGTAAACGAACCGAACGAACACGAACAAGCCCTTGTTCATGTTCGTTCGTTAAGGAAATAAATGTGTTCACGAACGGTTCATGAACACTTACCGAACAAGATTTTATGTTCGTGTTCGTTCATTAAGGAAATGAGCGTGTTCGCGAACGGTTCACGAACATAAACAAACACAAATAAATTTGGCGAACGCGGCGAAGGATAAAGATAGATGGACCAGAGATTAGCACTCGAACTTTAATCCCTTATTGTGGAACTGAGGTCGATCGTATTCGCCAATGTAAATAATGAGAAATGAAAGGGAAATCATGCATAAACAAGGTGAAAGTGGGTTTCCTTGTTTCATTGTTAGGGGAATAAAATAAATAAAAGTTTAATAATATAAAAAGTATAAATAAAATATAAGAAAGTACAAAGATCTTCAATTAAAACACATATATATGAACATAAACGAACGCAAATCAACGAATGTTCACGAACACGTTCACGAACACCTTACCGAACGTTCACGAACACAATCGAACGAACGAGACCTCTGTTCATGTTCGTTCATTTAACTAATCGAACGAAATTTCTTGTTCATGTTCGTTCGTTTACTAAACGACGAACATAAACGAACTTCCCGCCGAACGGTTCGCGAACTGTTCGCTGAACGTTCGGTTCGTTTACAGCCCTAAACACCGGTACCACTTTTTCCTGTTGTTCGATACCCGTATCGAACAAGTGCCGTGCTCATCCCTCGTTATGAGTTTTGGATAATCTTTGTCGTCCATATTTTCCCCAATATTCATAAGTTCCTGATACCCCCACCCACTTCGTCGCACCACCGTAATCTTCCACCACCGTCCACCGTCGCCGATTCCAACCACAGCGCCGCCGCCGCCCCTCACCCAATCTGTTGTGAAAACCGCACTTTCAACACCCAGGTACGTAATTTTTGATTTTTCATAGTTATTACCGTGTTTTTGTTCGTTTGGGTGTTAGGGTTTATGTACAACATAGGCTGTTACCTGATATATACATTTATGAAGTTTGCCCAAATGAAAATTTATCTATCTCTCCATACGTTAACATTAATTAATTTGGGCTCGAGGCGTCTTCCCTTAGCCTCACGAGGCGTAAGCCTTGAGGCGGCCGAGGGGTAAGCCTTGAAACATTATTTAAAAAAGTAATATATATTATATATATATATATATATATATATATATATATATATATATATATATATAGCATAGGGATAGTGTACATTAATTCAGAAGTGTGAGAAGTGTATTATAACTATATATAACACTATATAAAACCATATAAACACCGTATAACACTATGTAACACCATATAACACTATGTAACCCTATATAACAATGTATAACACTATACATCTATCATAGACATGCTCTCAGACAAAATATAGTGTTATATTTGTTATATAGTGTTACATACTTACATAGTGTTATATGGTGTTACATAGTGTTATACTGTGTTTATATGGTGTTATATAGTGTTATATATAGTGTTATAATACACTTCTCACACTTCTGAATTAATGTACAAGATCCTCTACCTATATATATATATGTGTGTGTGTGTGTGCGCGTGCGCATCTCATAAAAACCACAAATTAATATAAAACAAACATCATAAAATAGTTCAACAACCTAAAATAGTAATGTTATGACCTTGGTTTTAAAAAGCGAGAGGCACACAAAAGCGACGAGGTCTAAAATTGAGGCGCGAAGCGCAAAGCCCAAAAGCGGTGGGCTTTTCGTACCCGAGGCGCAAGATGTTTATATAATTTTTTTTATATATCCCATACATATCCCTTAGGTTTTTAGCTTCCTTTAACCAAAATATAGCTATAAGTAAGGCTTTTATACCATTTTAATTACATGTACAAGTCAAAAAACCCAAGGTACAACA